>WOGO01007829.1:0-10936 GCA_015342085.1 Leptinotarsa defecta
TCCACCTCCACCAAAGGAGGAAGAATAACGTGGATGTTGGCGAATACAATAACGCTGGTTGCTTTTTTCACTTAATTCTGATTTATTTTTGATGTACTGTTCATCAACGTTCAAACATTTTACAGCATTACTACATTTTCTGGCATCCTCAACCCAATGATTTATGAAAACTGGATCTTGGTACAAATCCTGAGATGGTATAGACTTGGTGGCACTCTCTTTTGTACTTTTTTTGGATTATTTTCCTCTGAATTTAAATTTCTTTAAGAACATTATTTCTTTTTTTTTAATAGCTTAAAATCTTTCTTGTGTTTTAGATGTGAATTAGATGAGCAATCTAATTCTTTTTGCTGTTGAATGAGTTTTAGTTCCAAGTTCAGCTTCGAAATACTTGATTTTCGGAGAAGAATTGACTATTTTTTTTTATTTCATTGAAAGAACTGTTTGATAGAAACTAAATAATCTCTGACCTGAGCATTTCATTCTTGGCAACGTTTAACTTTTCTGCATTACTTTTCAAACAAACCGTTAACAGAAAATACTTTGTCTGCTTCTCTTATACAATTCTTTTGCAATCTACTGGTTTTAGCATTACCAATAAGAACTGTATTCAACTCTAGATCAACATCATTCATCTCTGCAAATCTCTTTGGTGGAACACCTTTCTTGGACCTAGCACTTCTGCGAAGCTCAGTTTCACAGTTTTTTGTAAATTCAGTGGCTGACTTTTTCATAGCGTGTTCTTGAGTAACTCGAAGGATCAATGTTAAAACTTTTTGGGTTAATAAACCTGGTAATACCGTTTTAAATGCAACTTTTATTCAACTTGACTTACAGTCAATTCTCAATATTGAATTGTCTTTAAACAAGTGATTGATCTGTCAAAATAGAATAATAAACTTTTTTACAGTGTCTTCAACACTGTAAATTCCTGCACTGATACCTGTCGGATATAATCCAACGTCCTTCGTGGTATTAGCCAGGGGAGTAGTTGTTTTCTGATAGGCGTCAGTCTACTCAACCTACTGTGCAGGAGACTAGCTCCAGTAAATCTCAAAGTCTGACAATTATTGAATGAAACTGGCCGATACTTGATGCAAATCCGTTTCAAAAGTTAGTAACAACATGCATTTTGATCTTCACTATAAAAGGTTTACAAAACTGTGACAAGTGTTTCGCATTCCCAAGTAAGATTGCTTGAGCAAGAGCTTTCTCGAGCAAAATTACTTGAGAATTGTATAGTGAAATACGTGGCGATTTTTCACTTTTTTTAAGTGAAAATCAGAATGACTTGTATCAGTAAGTTCCGGAAAGTATTTTTTGACACGGGATTCTGTTTTTTTATTACCTATCTCTCAACCTGTTGATTTCATGTAATTTATATACGAATATCTGCAAAGAGAGAGTGGAGAATTTATTGATCATAATGGTATGACACTTTTTGTGATGAATTGAATTGAAGTAAGTACTCTTAACAACATCTATTGAATTTTGATATTTTCATTAGTGTATAAGAATGAATGTGTATTTTTTGTTATACTTATGATCTATATGAGCATTTCAATTCTATTTGCATCTTCTCTGACTGGATATTTATACTTCTTGGAGTTCATTGTGAAAGTGCTGGAAAATTCTGATAATTGTAGTTGTTTGGTTTCCGCTTCAGCCTAGTTCGAGGAATGATACTCTGAAGGAATTCGATTTTCAATTATCGGAAATCATCGACTTTATGTTGATGATAAACACTACCTCACACTGACGAGTGGCCAAACAGCCCAAAACCGGTCTGCACTGCAACCTGTCGGATATAATCCAACGCCCTTCATGGTATTAGTCAGGGGAGTAGTTGTTTTCTGATAGGTATCAGTCCATTAACCTACAGTGTAGGGAGTTGAGACTGGCCTGAACGAATTGTTCCTTTAGATGATATGATTTATAGCCAGTCTTCAAGTATACCCACTGACTATATATGATAAATTTTATCGTTTTCTATAAATATTCATTTGAATTCAAAGATTTTTCAATTTTCTTCCGTTGATTGGTTGTATGAAAACTTGTGAATAATTATTAAATATTTTGGTACATTGACATGAAACTCCAAATAATTTATGACAGAAAAACAGAAAAAGTACCCAACAACAAAAATATACGTTTTTTAAAAGAGTATTGCATGAAAAACAAGTACATGAGTGACACAAATTTATGAAAAACCACTCATTCACTTATATATGTAACTAAGAGATTAATCGGCTACATGTGATTCGGTTTTCGGTAGAGTAGCTACCAAATGTGTCACGTTCCTTACTATCTCTACAACATTTACCATTTCTCCCTAATATCTCCAGCCTTATGCAGAATACTAGATTAGTTCGGCTCTCAATTTGACATTGTGTAGTCATACATGCTGTCTTGATGTAATTAGAAAATTGAATATCCACGTAAGATAAAATTGACGGTAGTCTTGGGTATTATAAAACATAATTATTCCATAACTTCGAACGGAAATTGTTATTAGGGAAATTTCAGTGTTTAATCACCATAACTAGAACTTGAATTAATTTCATTTACTGACAGGAGTGTTCTTTCAAAATTCAAAACTCCGCTTATTTATACGTGGACATTGTTAATTCAACTGTATAACAATTTGATTGAAAGTCCTTGCATAATTTTTTGTTAGCCAATTACCAGAAAATTATTTTTCAGCTGAATCTTTTAATTTTCTATTTTTGATATTTGAGACAACCAATAACAATTTGACGAAGAATTCCGAAGAATGTTTCATTAAAAATAGAGTGATACCATGTTTTCAATAAATATTCTGAAAAACAGAATTGATTCTGTATACTCAATTCAACAAGTGAACTTCTCTCTTCCCTTTGATGGCTTACATTTTAGACAAAATGTTTTTTGTCCCAACTGTACTGTTCCGGACATAATGTGTTTGTTATGTGATAAACTTTCCAGTACACTCAATTCTGGACTTTGCTGATATTAATCCAGTTATATTCAAGAATAAACTTCATACAATAATCTTTAATGATATTTCTCCAAATTGAAAAATAAAATTAATACAATGAGCTTGGAAAAGGCAAAATGTATCTGTGAAATTTGAGTGATACATTCTCAACTGATTTTCCATTTATTTTCCTTGAACTTCTTCGAAATAATGGTTGTTAGAATAGGTAATAAAAACAGTAATAAAACAGTGAAACTACCCTTCATTGAAGGCAAACGATTTCAAATTTTTAGGCAAATATAGAGTTTTGATGGAGAAATCAGTAATCAACTCAGTTATGAACTCTGCTCCGTAAGAGAATACCTATCTAGATTCGTTATTATATTCATTCTACATCAACTCTATTAAAAAATAAATAGTCTTAGAACAACCAGATGGCTCCAAAAACAATTTAACTGATGCAATAATCACCAAGCGAACAATTACCTTTTCAAAAACCACCGACACAATAAACATCGTTCTTCATATTTCAGAACTATCTGAAAAGTTTTTACGAATTCGTGAAATGTATACAAGTAAGAACTGCATTAGAATAAATACATTGAGATCTATTTACATAATTTACATAAAACTGAACTACTGGAAAAAACAAATGGCAAAATTGAGTTTATTCCTATTTTGTAAGTTATATTATTGAGATATTTGGACCTCAAAAAAATTTTCTCCTCAAAAACGGGAAAATAAATGAAAGTATTCATAAAAATATAAAAAAAGTTAAGTTAAGCAAATTATGAATAAATAGGATTTTTTCAGTAGATACGTTTGCAGTAATTATAGGGATTGATTAGTGGTTTGTTTTTTCTACGCCATTACAATTTATCCTTTACAAAATGTTAACTTTTTTGTTTTGTGGAAAGTGAAAATAGATGATAGAATAAATATAGTTTAGAAAACTGAAATACACGCTTTTAAAGACGGGCGACGGGCGTTTGTTATACAAAAATATGGCACACAGCGCCCACGCTTTTTTCTCGCTGTGTGCCATATTTTTTGTATATCAAGCACCCGTCGCCTTTTTCACAATAATACTAGTATTTTTCATTCGTCATTGTTTTCAGCTTATTTGAAAAAATATTTTAAACTTTTTAATTCGATGTTCTTTAAAAGCGTGTTTATTAGTCTTTTTAAACTATATTTATTTTATCTAAACTTTGGGATCAATCAACCGTTCAATGTTTAGAAAAATGACCATTGATATTTTCCGATTCCGGAGAGGAGCCTAAAAATCAGCTACCAAGCCCAAGGAAGGCAGCAGGCGCGCAAAGGAGGATCACAAATAAGTCAGCAGGCGTGCGTGTTAATAAAAAAATATTTTTTTCAAATAAAGAAATACATATAAAGTGAGTTCGAATTATATCAAGGAGGTTACGTACAGCGCCATCTGCCCGCAAACAGATCAAGCAATAATGTCGATAATTCTGTCAAATACAGATCCCGAGCATTCAAACGGGAATGAATATGAAATGAAAAGAAGATTTACAAACAAACTGACAAACAAACAAACATACATACATACAGGTGAAGCTAATGAAAGCGTGTTAAAAGGCACCCGCACTTTTCAAAGAGCAACTTTTTCGCCTTGATTCCAGCAAACAAAGCTGACATATATGAAACATAACTTGATGTGAAATGTATATTGCCATCGTATCAACGGCTAGTTGGTTTCACAGACGGATACATATTTTCTGAACATCGATAACTGACGGAAACAAATCTTGGTGATATGTCAGAGTTGGAGAAATAAGCACGCAAAAGCCTTTCCAACCGTTACCTATAAATTTAAGCATTTTGTGGCTACGATTTCGTATTTATCATGAAAAATTTGGGCGGAAGGTAACTAATCATATTGAGAATGAAATATTGTAGAAGAAAAAATATTTTCAATTTGGGTAAATTTTTCTAAGAGTATACGCAGTGGACAGATACAAATGATTCTTCTCATGTGAATTGACATATAATGAATGTATAACGTATTCATCATTCATCATGAATACTTTCCATTTGTTTTCATTGGTTTCAGAAAATGCTAATGCATTTTCATCTTTCGGCTTTGTTGGCATTGTCATTATTATTGTTTATGTTTAGGAAAAATATCCTGCAGAAATTTGGTGTTATTTCAAAACAGAATACCCACAAAAAGTTCCGATGTAGAGTGGATATCCTAACAAAAGAGTTAACAATTTGAGAGATATGATAGAACTGACAGTTACTTGATGAACATTCATTTTAACGTATTCAAAAATCACACTTCGATGTGAGATTTCCACTTACAAAACCCCAACACGTGTTTCGCTTCACAATAGCGGGCATCACAATACGGGAATATGGGAACTGGTCGTTCGACATGGGTGCTTTGTTCATTCACTCAAATTGACCGCTGTGTTGGTCTCTGGTTCAAACCGCAGACTGAACAATCGATTCCTACTTGCTATCGTCCAACCCGTTTTAGGAATCACATGTTAAAAGGTAAGACCTCGTTAGTCCCTAGCTCGCACAAGTTTCGACTTCTGAGGATTGTTGTTCGTAGGGGTGCGACAGCTGGTTAACGGAAAAACAGATTTCAAACAGATTCAATACGTGTCGCGGAAATTTCCATTGAAGTGTTTTTTTAAGTACGTTAATAATTTAAATTCATTACCTCTCCGAAATGGTCAGTGGATGCGCGGTTATTTCTGTAATTGATGGTAATTTTGCAGCAATCTACGGTTTACTTCGAAGGCATTCAAATCAAACCACAATTCTCATTTCACAATTTGATTATTGAACCATTGAGGCTTGAACTATTTATAGTGATTAGGGTTAGTTGGGGTAAACGTAAACAGGGGCAATTGCAAACACGTTTAATAACATTTGAATTTGGCGCCTACGAATGTTGCCAAGCCGCGACGGAGACACTGCAACTTTCATCCGTATTCGTCTGTTTACACCGATTGTTAGTGCTACCGGTCGAGCTGAAAAAAATATTTTCTTTTTTGCAGCATAAAAAAGTTGTTGAGCAGATTCGAACTGATCGCTTTGTGTCACAAAAAAAAATTGAAATTAATACAGGTAAGTTGTGTTATATTATGTATTCGTAATGATTATAATTAAACTAATGGCACGTTGCCTTATTTTGAGGTTATATATCACGGAGTGACCAGTGCACGTGTGTTTACAATTGCCCCAAGTTGAATAAAGTTGGGGTAATAGTAAACGGATTTTTGGGGGAATTGTGAACACTTCAAATTTTTTGGGGAAATTGTAAACACAATTTCTTTTCCTTTCAGAAATACGATGGTGAGAAACTACGAACGAAAAAAGAAAAATGATCAAAGATATTCTGATGTAGATCTCGTTAATGCCGTGAATGATGTTAAGAACAAAAATAAAACTTTCAGGCAAGCACAGCAGGCCTACAATGTACCCCTTGCCGTCATTTACCATAGAATAAGAGGTAGAAAAAATCCCATGACTGTTTTGAAAGCAGGGCGCCGGCCTGCTTTACCTGCAGATGTAGAGAATTCGTTAGCAAATTGTCTTATTGCTCGTGCTCGAATGGGCTGGCCTGCTGACGAGAAGGAGTTATGTAGTTTTGTCGGCGAATATGTTACATTGATGAATTTGAAAACTCCTTTCAAAAATAACGTACCTTCACACGATTGGTATTTGGGATTCATGAGGAGGCATCCAAACTTGTCATTCAAGAAGCCTGAGCATCTTCAAAAGATTCGAAAAGACGCCAGAGATCCGTTTGTGGTCTACGACTTTTATCAAAAGATTAATGATCTGATGAGTGAAACATCAGTCGACCAACCAAATAAATCGTATTTCGTTTTCAATGCTGACGAGTCTGGATTTAGTAGTGATCCCTCCAGAGTAAGAGCGATTGGCGAGAAAGGAAAAGCTCTGAGTCGAGTTTCGGGTGGTTCAGGAAGAGAGTCGACAACAGTATTGGCCTGCATTGCTGCAGACGGAACTTATCTTCCCCCATTTATTGTGTTCAAAGGAGGGGCGGTCCAGGCACGTTGGACATCTGAAAAAGCATTTCCAGGAACGTTATATGGAGCATCAAAAAACGGATGGATGGAGGAGCCTCACTTTTATCATTGGTTTGTGACATCATTTATTCCCGATGTGAAAGTTCGCAGGCTTAGGCATAACCAACTTAATCAAGCAGCTATTCTACTGTTCGACGGCCACTGCAGTCATGTAAGCGTTCGCATTGTACATGCAGCTATTCAAAACAACATATCACTCTTCCGATTTCCCAGTCACTTGACTGATAGGATACAGCCTCTGGACAAGTGTGTTTTCGGCCCCGTGAAAATTAAATGGGACAAAATATTAGTAGCCCATGGCAAGTCCGAAATGGGCAAATCGTCAGGTAGGCTTAGTAAACAAAAATTTGTGGAGCTACTAGCCGAAGTTTGGAGAGATGGTATGACAGCAGCAAACATTATATCAGGGTTTGAAACTACTGGTATATTTCCTATAAACTCTGCAATGTTTCCTGAAGAGTTCTTTGATCCTATTAAATTGAAAAAATACAAGCAGAGCATTAAATCTGTATCTTTGGGGTTACAAACTTCTGATGAACATATTGAGCCTATTCCGGGAACATCTGTTATAGAACAGAACGGTCCTATTCCTGCACCATACCCAAAGAAGACTCCACCGGTAATGACTCCAGAGAAGAAAACTTGGAATTTACAACAGCCCCAACACTATTCTCCGAATCGCATTCTTCACATATTCAGTCAAAAGTTACAGGAAGCATGTAAAAATCCTACTACATTAGATGTTGCTGCCAGTGCTCTTCCAAGAAAAGTCGTCCCACGTTTGAGACAGTCCACTTACCGAGAAGTCTTGACAACTTCTGAAGTTTTAAAGAAACTTGAAGAAGCTGAAGAGAAGAAGAAGGATAAAGGAAATATGACCAAGAAGCCTCGAAAAATGAAACAGAGCAAAGGTATCAAAAAAAAAGGGGAATAGAACATTAAAATTTACACCATCTGATACTGAAAGTGAGGAAGACGTACATTTATTTGAAGAAAATGAGACTGACGACGAAGATTTACCATTGATCACGTTGATCAATAAAAAATCTTCGAAAGAATTGAAATCTGTGGTTTATAGAGAGGTGAAGTGGGACGATGTACAGGAAGACACTTTTATTCTAGCCAAATTTACTGGGATACACAAGAGCTCCATTGAATATAAATATGTTTGCCTAGTTCAGAAGAAAGATGAGGATGATGGTGAAATTGCTATTGTAGGGCTCAAGTCAGTCGACAAAACCTGTTCTGACTTCTACATCAACGAGATGAACGTATCTTACATCACACTTGATGAGGTGGTTGCTATTCTTCCTACACCCAGTACCAAGTTTGTGGGACGCAAAATGATTTATTCATTTTCTGGAAAAGTAGACATTTTCGAAAAACCATATTAAAATTACCTATTTGAACATTTGTACTTTTATGAGGAGAATATATTTATTTTTTACTACATATTTTTCTCAAATATCCTTGGGGCAATTGTAAACATTACTCGAAATATCATCAGTCGAGAAACGAAATCTCAACGATTTGGTTCTCTGTTCACATTTACCCCATATAAAGTTACACAGGGCTGATATAGACACGAACACGATGTTTACGATTGCCCCAAAATTTCCAATAATTATTCTTATTCTTGGGCAATTGTAAACATCTCATATTTCGATGAATTATCCAACCTTATTACTGCCATTTCAAGGACATAACCACAACCCTCCAAGATGCCTCCACCCAGAAATATTATGTGGTAAATATTGAACTTCAGATTTTAAAAGACTTTTTATTATAATTTGTAAAAATCGTTTACCATTACCCCAACTAACCCTATATGTTCATTCTAGTTTTATTTCAGTTATAATTATACCTTTGGATTTGACATTGCTAGTAATACTTATATAATTGTAATTCAACTCTTGAGTTTTCCGGAGAAAGTTAAATTTTTTTAAAATGGATTTCAAAAGCTCCAACCTTATTGGCGCAGTCGTTGTAGGATAATAGTGGTCCATAGTGATAACAAATTTGGTGCTAATCCATTGCAGTAGATAAGTAGAAATGATTCTGGTTCAATCTCCCACGGACAATTTTTGGGTTACTATTGCAGGAACATTTGGACCAATCAAGATACCATAAATTTTATGAGACTGATTGTTCATTTATTCCAATTTAATCATTATCACTAATATCCGTATTTCATGTACGAAATTTATTATCTCGCTAATTTGATTTCGAATATCAATCTTCATAACGAATTATCTGAAAACAACAACCAAGAACAACCCGACGGAATGGCCGCTTTTCAAACAAATCATTTGAATGCCATCCCAAAAATTTAAGGTGAACTAACTGACTGATTTTATTGAAACATGTAAACCAGTTTTTTAAAAGAGAAGACCCAACAGCCTTCATCAACAAGCTTTTGATATCCTGCATAAAAAACAAATAGGCAGGGAGAGCACAAATTATCACCGGAGCAATAGAAATCATATCTTGGACAGACCTTCGGAAATCACTTCAACAAAATGTTGGCGACCAAAGAGATGATAATTCATTGTGTCGAGACTTCATACTACTCAATCGGCCAACAACAAGCAGAAAATGATCAGCTATACAAGATTTTTCCATAAACACAGCATAAACCAGAAGAATGCCAAAATTTTCAAAATTCTCAACAGAACAAATCGATGACTCAGTTGATATCAACGTTACAATCATTTCCAAACTACCGTACATATTTTTTCATGAAACCAATTCGAAATTCATGATAGACACCGGCTCAAAAAAAATATCAGTACGAATTTGGCTTGCATATTTTATCTGCAGCACAATCAAGGAACTATTTCCAGATACAATCAACTCACAATATTTCCACGCACAATTATATCAATAATATACCTTTATCAAAAATTTTCAGAAGATACGAGTTTTGCTGAAAAATTTTCATTTTTGATTTGAACCCTAAATACAATGAACTTATCGGAATCGACTTGTTTCGAAATATTGGAGCAATAAATAATTTCAAGATTTGGAAATGCCAGCAGCATACGTTATGGTTAATGATAGAAAGGCTTGAACAACAATGATAAACTCAGAAAATGTGAAATTGATTATAGATCTATTTGAACTAATCATTATCATCGAAATTAACGAAGTGAACAACTTTGAATATTCTAGTTGCTCATGAAATGAAGAAGTATTTTGAATAACTACGAATCATACATTAAAAAAGTTTACGGCTGGACCAATGAGCAAAGAGAGGAGAACAGAGATTCAAAAACTTTTTTCTGAATTCTAGCACTTTTTCCACTGTTAGCACATTTCTCTGACGTTCAGTAATAAAGTTGGACAAAAGTGAATTTCTGCGAAAAGAAGTCGCTTACCTCAGATATATAACGCCAGATTAATAATTTCAGATATCAAAAAATCAGAAGGAAATTGGAGCATTCCTTGGATAACTGTGGTATTGCAAAATATTCATATAGGTCTTTGCCAAGATGATTAAATTCTTAACGAAATGATTAAAGAACAATGCTAAAGCTGTACATTCAGCTGACTGTATAGAAAGTTTCGAAAAATTCCAAAAAAATTCATATCAATAATCCTATCCTGAAATACACATATGATGCGAGCAATTTCGCACTATCCTCCTACGTGTCAAGTACGATACAGAACAAAGGTACTCGACAACAGAAAAAGAACTCTTGGTGATCGTTTGGACAACGAAATCTTTTTACTCGTACTTCTACGGAAGGAAGTTTACTATTTATATGGATCTCAGTGGTTATTTTTGTTAAAGGAGCCCAACTCAAAATTGTAAGATAAAGACTTCTCCTTGAGGAATATGATAGTCATTTACAAAAAAAAAAAACACAACTCCAATGCTGAT
>WOGO01007830.1:0-10935 GCA_015342085.1 Leptinotarsa defecta
TCTTTCAAAGAAATAATTTAATTTTTCAAACCAATAGATAATAAAAATATTGAAATGAAATTATCCATGGGCAAAATTATTTCCAAAATTAGTTAAATGTATTGCTGAAGTGAAAATAAATATTCAGCTGATTCAATTATACAATATTAGTGTCAGGACAGCACCACATACTGCTAAACTGAATTGGAAAGTTTTCATTCAACAGACGTACGTTTGATTTGATGAAATTAAATTGTTTGATTCAACCGAATTATTTTGAGAACTGAATAAAAATGTTATTTTTGAAATGACCCACAATTCATTTGACTAAGTAAAATACCTCTTGAATTGAAATATAAGAGAAATTAAAATGAGTATTTCATTTTGTCTCCGCAAAATTATAATCTAATCGATACAATACACACGTCGTTTGGAATGATGATGATTTGGAATGATGATCAAAATGATGAAATAAATTAGACTAAATTAATTTCTTTGAAGTAACAAATCTTTTTTTTTCGTGCAGTTGACTCTCCTACCACGTGACCTTCAACCTTTCTTAGGATGAGATTCTCATCCAACCCGTTCAATGCTGCAGTATCGAAGGATTCGGCGAAACCACGGGCATCCGATTAGTTATAATAAACGGTCGGAAATTGATATTGTGTTCAGTTTATTCGCACGGTCCACACATGTGTAGACCCCATGTATCAAGAGTTGCACTCTTGAAGAGCCGGTGAATTCGTCGCACGAAATAAGTACCTTACCACAAAATCTTCTATATTATCCTTCAATTTTGTTTTTATGTCAGCACATGCCTATGGTGGAAGAACGAAATTGGCTACACACTTCTTTTCAAGGTTATCAAGAATTTTGTGAATTTATGAATGAAAGTGGTGGAAGTGGATTTACTGGTTGATTTTTACTGTGACAGAACTATGTGTCCGAATACATTATTCAAATATCTCCTATGGGATATCATCGGAATTAAAAAAATATGAAAATTTCATAAATGTAATAGTGTATAGTCTTCCATTTAGAAAACAAACTTTGATGTCATTATCGGAAATATCGGAAATTGGAAAACAATTCCTGTTACTTCAAAAAGTGTCTCTTTGTGGGCATATTCCTCATAGTGAATTTCGTAAAAATAGCTCCGTAAATGAAGAAAAAAGGAGGGTATGCCATGAGTCTGTGTCGCCCGGTATACCTACATCAAACATGACACATAAAAATGTTGAACCATAACAAAGATTAACTCATCAATTTGTTACAAATAAATAGTAATTTTGAAACTACTGTTACAAAGTTAAGAACTAATTTCATATAAAATTCATAAGATACAGTTAAATTCAAAGAAGTTGCCAAAATCATCGAAAAGCAATTCAGAAAAAAAAAATTTTTTTTTTCAGTTTAAAGAGAGGCAAATTACCACCATTGAGGCAAATGAAAACTTCAAAAGTGTAAATAACAAAAACAAAAAAAAAGAATAAAGAAAAAAAAGAAAGACATTTCACTTCTTTCTAGTGATTTTCATCAATCATTATGAGTATTGCTTATATCGAATATCTTTTTTGTATAATTTTTTTGATGAACGATGTGGAATAAAAACATACGAAAATTGTTCGATCAGTAAAATATTTTGTCGACATGTGCATATTGTTTCATTAAACGTATATCCCAGACAAAATCGTTATCACTGGTATCCGAAAGCGAATCATAAATTACAATAATATTTCCGATGCCTATCAACTGAAATTTAAATTTATCACATATGCAAAATTGATGGCGATGCAAAAATATACAAATACATAAACCTTTTATTCGCAAATCCAACAACGTATACGCTGTACGTACACTCGCCGCGTGAGTTTGTTGTATTGACAAATATTAAATGAAGTGCTGACGGTCGTGTATAATGGCACGCCTCTACCGGTAAAATTATTTGAAATTGAGAAACCGGTTCTACGGTTCTGTACTGATGTACGTCAGAAACATTACAGAAAAATATCTCACCTAACCACTATGTAAAAAATGAATGTGAATTAACAAAGCAATTACATTGATTTTCAGACTGAAATAACAGTATTCAATCAAATATCATCAATTATTGATACATCCACGAATTGTGTGTGATTCTACTTTAAAACTACTTTGTAATATTTGGAGTTACGATATAAATATTCGTATTTTAACAACCCTTTTCCGTAAAATATAGTGAATTCTAGGACAATTCCTAACTTATACAGCTCGCCAATGACCCGATAAAATTGAGAGTACTACCCATAATAACAACATAACGTAATATTACACTATTTTCAGTGAGTAAAAATCCTTATATGATTTTGCATGAACAGGTCACAAACATTTTGATGCCAAAACGTTTCATAGCCTAGTGTTTTGTTATGTAAGCAGTATATATTGTCAAAATGTTTGAGGCTTTCGCGGTCGAGGTTTTCAGTGTCACTTTTTTCGGGTCCAAAGAACGCGGAGTTTTGAATTTTTTTCCTGACGTTTCGCTGACGTGAGTGGCTAGCTTCTTCAGAGGTTTATACATCCTTATATATCCGCTGGGTGGTCCAGTCATCTGAAGAAGCTAGCCACTTGTGCTAGCGAAACGTCAGGAAGAAATTCCAAAATTCCACGGACTCCAAACTCAAGAAATAGTGACACTGAGTATACGGGGTGTTCATTAAACATGCGAAAGAATAGGTTTCTCATGGTGGAATGATTGGCGTAGAGTGAAGTTACACGTCGAGCAACTTAGCCAAAAAAAAATTCAAATATTTGAAATATAATTTAAATTTATTAACTAAAAGTAACACACCTACAAAACATGCAAAATCTGTCTGTCTGTTTGAAATCTGTTTTTCCGTTAACCAGCTGTCGCACCCCTACGAACGACAAACCTCAGGAGTAGAAACTTGTGCGAGCTAAGGACTAACGAGCTCTTACCTTTTAACGTGTGATTCCTAGCACGGGTTGGACAATAGCAAGTGGAAATCGATCGTTCAGACTGAGGGTTGAACCACCGACCAACACGGCAGTCAATTCGAGTGAGTGAACAAAGCACCCACGTCGAACCACCTGGCTACCGAAATAAAAACGTATTCTACTTTTTAAATGTAATTTGTTGTGTATAAAATCATTCCAAACAAAGTAATGGCTCATTCGTGCATGCTAGACATCGCGAATAAACTTGTTTTGTTTTTCATTTTGCAAATTCTCAACCATGGACTTCTTTGTTATTTTTATAACAAATCTTGCAACGAACTTTTTTTGCAGGAGGACTGTACACATATTTGTTATTTACTGGAGACTTTTCGATATTTTCCTTGCCAACATCCAAAAGTTGCATGCACAGATTTTCTTTGAAATTTGTGATTTTGTTGGTGTCGTTACCCTCATTTTCCTTGTATAAATAGTGTGCAATAACAATGCTTGCTCCAATAATGAGTTCGATTTTACATAGGAAGACATCTGATCGGATGAATCGATATAACTTTCAGCTTTATAACATTCAATTACCGCTTTTGAGTTGAATTTAGCACCATTTCTACCATTGATTTCTACCATTTCGTCGATGTGTTTCGTGGATAACATCATAACATCTCTTTCGCCTTTCCATTTGAAGACAATTAGTCCATTCTTTTTCCGGCCAATTACTTCACCTTTCTTCAGTTTGCCATTCACCACTTCCTTGGGCAATCCTTTTCTGCTTTTTCGAAGCGTTTCTACCAAGTGTGTTTTTCCTTCATTTGATTTATGAGCGAACTCCAAATTTGTATACCAATTACAGTAGAATCCGGATATAACGACCTTCAAGGGACCAGATATACTATGTCGTACTAACCGGACGACGCACGAAACGGAATAATTTTGTGGTAGTAAAGTATACATTAGTTCATCAGTATTTAATTCAGCTGTTCGGATTGCTCATCGATAGGTGAATAAAACATTTTATAGGAATCACAAATGCTTCAATTTAATAGTTCTTAAATATTCTAATGTACAAACATATGTACGTACATTATGTACTGTAATGAAAATAGATAAAATACACACGAAATGCACGAAAAAACTGTTACTAACACAGAAAGTCTGTTATTTGAGTTTGTTTTTGACAAACTTTTGTTCGGTAGTAAAAATTTCGTATAGCATTATGAATTCTCGCCATCATTGATTTCATAACATCATCATCAAGTTAGTCTGAACAAACACATTGAGCGTTTCCGCAGCCTTCAGAGCTTCAGACACACTCAAGGTTGGATAAATCTCCTCTGATTCATCATCATCACCTTCATTATCTTTGTTATTCGCGTCGCTGGCAATTATATTTTCCACAATGTGTGAGGTTCCTCACAAGTGGCGACAGCCTTATCCAAATGCTCATGAGTAAAAGTCCTTACACGTTTGCATTTCAAAACATTGGCATTGAACAGCGACTCGATCTTTTTTCTTTTTAATTGTGGATATTGTAGAATGGAATATGCCAAACTCCTTAGCGGGGGCTGAATTTGATTCACCGGCTTCTAATCAGTGTAACTTTTTTCTTCAATTGCAAAACACTTTCGCTTCTCAGAATTCATTTTGTCTAACTTTACGAACTTACAACAAGTGATAAGGACTTCATACTGGGACCTCTGGCGTAAAATCAATCTATTAATATCCATTATAGGTATCTATTAGTAGTACCTATCAATTAAAGTACCTAAGAAGAGGGAGTGCGAAGAGGATTGTGTAAACAAAACATTGCGCGGCGTTTTAACCGGATGTATTACCATGAAAAACGGCCGCTATAAGCGATTGGTCGCACCTTTTAGTGCGAGTAAAAACATTGGCTGAGTAAAAACATTGGCTGAGTAAAAACATTGGCTGAGTAAAAACATTGGCTACTCAGCCAATGTTTTTACTCAGTCTCGTAATACTACGATCATTTCAGGACAGTTCACGTCAGCCATGTCTACTCGAAATGAAACATTCTCACCAGTATCGATTGTACTGTGGTAGTTTGTATATACCCTCATTATGATAGGTGAATATTTATTTGGTTATGTATGTATGTAAGCAACCCGTGTTGCCTAATATTTTTATATTTTTACGATTTACTTCCTTGTTTTATATGTTTATTTAAGAAAGCATGTACACTGACTCGCTACATGAAAATGTAACGTAGTTAATAAACTATTATATTCTATTCTATTCATTGTGTGATCTACACATCTTTGTGAAGGGTTTATTTTAGAATTATTTGCTTCCTTGAATTCTTTGAAATAAACTCCACATTTTTTTAATATAAAAATGGGAAGTAGAAAGCCAAAACCTTTCTTTTCCAAAAATTAGTCTTCCAAAAAATATATCCCTTTTAGTTTAAACCAGATTTCTATGTATGATATTCTGTCTGTCTGCTTGAAATCTGCTTTTTCGTTATTAGCTGTCGCCCCCATACGAACAACAACTCTCAGAAGTTGAGAAACTTGTGCGAGCTAATGAATAACGAGGTCTTACCTTTCAACGTGTGATTCTTAACACGGTTGCAGAATGATCCCAGCTTCAACCAGATGAATTCTCTCGAGAAAAAATATCTAGTCGAGGCGGGAATCGAACCCACGGCCTTCCGATTGTGAGTCGGGCGCACTACCACCGCGGCCAATTCCACAACATTGAATCAAATAAGCGAATGAATGTTATTGCGTACCTAATGTTGTCGATGACATGAGTTCGAAGCATGTGTGCTACTTCCCATACTTCTCTACCGAATATCAGGAATACTAAAAGGAAAATACTCGTCGCGCGTTTTACAACCGAAGTTGATGTCTTCAGGAGATACATTAGACTTAAGCCCCTCTACTTCTCCTGAAGACAAAAAATTGATTGTTGAAAGACACGAAAAGATTACTGTAGTTGTGCTTTTTGAGAACAATGTTTGTTTTGAATTCATTCTGTGCTAGAGTTTCGAGTTCTACGTTTCAGTAATATTTTCATTTTCTTCCTGCAATATCCAATTAGATTGTTATTTGGAACATACTTTCACAGAAAATTAATTTTATCATTTTCGAATTTGAAAGAAATGTTTATTGGTATTTTAGTTCATTGCTACATAGAACATATAACCTTTTATCACTTTCAACTTCCGTGTTAGGAATCACACGTTAAAAGGTGAGACCTCGTTAGTCCTTAGCTTCCACAAGTTTCTCAACTTCTGAGAGTTGTCGTTCCTATGGAGGCGACAGCTGATTAACGGAAAAACTGGTTTCAAACAGAACAGACATATCATATAATTTGTGACTAAATTTCGGGAAGCAACAAAAAATTTACATATCTTCTTCATGCCATATCAATATATCACATCCTAGTGTTTTTGTAACCACTACCTCACAAATCCACCTTGCGTAGCGTAGGCTCGCTCATATACACACCAGACACGCCTCACTGATAAGAAGTTTGTGTGGATTAGATTTACCATCCATAATTTTAGGTTCCGTCTGATTAATGGCAATAAGAATACGGGGATAGCAAGATAATTAGTCTTGTGGAAGGTTAAAGAAGGACAACGTTTTTTGTTGAATGTGCTCAGAGTCTGAACGATATATTTCAACTTGCAGCTGAACATATGAATAAATGAGTGACTGAAAAACTAGGTTATATATATACAATTCTCGAATATATGTCTGGTCAGCTGGCCTAAATTTTTAATTTTTTTCTGATTGATTCGGCCGTTACTTGATGAAGATCTATAGTAAGAAACTGAAGAAACTTTTTCAATGTATAAAATATAATTCATAACTTCCATTTACTTTGTGTACTCACACTATTTGCGATGATTGGTAAAAGTTTCTGTAACTATAATAATGTTAGTTCTGCCACAAATACTCAAAGTTCATAAATTGATACAGTTATCCAGACTGAAAAACATGAGGTCGATAAAAACATTGATTTCAGTACAATATTCGAAACTTGAATGAGATGATCTGAATAGGCATAGTTTTCAAATTCAGTATGACTGAAAAATCTGTTTTTCTTGAAATATTCAAGGTGATGGAAAATTATGGGCACTGCTTAGACTTACAGTATGATATATGATTCCAATAACCGTTTGAATCTTAACACTGCTAAATGTCATGTATTGTCTTTTTCCAGAAAGGAAAGTCTAATACAATTCACTTACAAAATTGATAATAATACCATTAGTCGAGTTATTAAAATAAAAGACCTTAGCATAATTTTGATCAGAAATTCACTATTGTTTCACATATATACCAAGTTGTTTCGTCCGCTAGTCGAATGTTGGGCTTCATAATGAGGAACACCAGCGAATTCAGGAATACAAAGGTGATAATCACGCTATTCTATGCTTGTATGCGGTCCAAACTAGAATATGGGGCAATGATCTTGTATCCCATCTATAATTCTCACATATAGCAAATTGTAGCTGCCCAAAGAAAGTTCTTGAAATTCTTGCCTTTTCGCACTACATCAGGATTTACCCCCAAAGAGGAATTGACTATTTCATCCTTTTGAACCAATTTAATATTATATCACTGAATAGGATGTAGACTCCTCATTACGGTCACATTTCTCTATAATTTAATGAATAATTGAATAATAACATCTCCTGTGCTCCGCTTCTACACAAATAAATTTTTATGTACCACGCCTCAACTCAGGATACGAGAAAACATTTCGTTGTCAGAGTAGTAGAACAAATGTGAATCTCAAAGCACCAGTAAATTTAATGTGTTATAAATTTGATTTAGTATGTAACATGTGCGACATTATTGAAAACTCTCTGAATTTTATCAAGGATTGTATCTTACATAGAACCTTTGATTTATAGTTTTTTTATATAATTTTCAATGGTTTTATGTCAACCTTGTGAAGGCTAATTCATTTATAGTATGTCAATTCAATCTAATTAAATTATTTCATTTATATTATTAATATCATTTGTAATTTGTCAATTGAATATGTAATATGTGAATTTAATTGAATTGAATGTTATTTATTTCAGTATATTTTCTTTAACATTTCCTGAAATCGGGTGTACACCTGTTGGAAATAAAGTGATATCTATCTATCTATGTAGGAAGAATATGAGCACTTTTCAAAGAACAGATTCAAATGCTTCAATAGAATATTAGATACGCGTTCCCTCAAAACTCTATATTATGCTCTTGTGGAGTCACGACTGCGATATGGTATCCTTAGCTGGGGTGGTGTACTTAATACCCATCTTCAAAAACTTGAGATAATACAGAAAAAAAATTTGAAAATAATTTACCAAAAAAAATATACGTATCCGTCAAAAAAGCTTTTTGAGGATGCAGCTATCCTCAGCGTCAGAAAGTTATATTTACACGACATAGCAATTTTCATAAGTAAAAATAAATACACCCTTCAACAGTTAGAGCATAGTTATACCACAAGAAACAAAGCAAAAATACTGGTACAAATACAGGCAACAAAAAAATCGGTGGGACAACGTTGTTATAGTTTTTAGCAAATAAATTCTATAACTTTCTAGACGATATGCATAAAAATAAGCTAATGGAAGTCAACTCGATACCACTAATAATAATCTCCTCAATGTAGATCATGAAATCATATTAAATATAATTGATAACCATTAACTTATCCAAATTTCCCTACTTTTATCGCTATAGAAATGAACTGAATTTTTGATTCTCTTCTCATTGTCATTTACTTTTTCTCAGGTCCAGAATATTGTAAATATTGTAAATACTCACACTGAAATACTATTCGAAGATTATTTGGTAATACAATAAGTAAATAATTCCCATGCACAACCTTAGGATTTTAATGAGTTCTCTCGATGTTTATTACCCATATTATCTAGGACATTCCATTTAATTGATTATTTTTCTTTTTTTGTATTCTATCTGAAATTGCATATGATGTATTGGAAACTCTTTCTATTGCTGATAAATAAACATATTATTATTGTTATTATTATTATTGATACCCGTTGCTTTTGCTATGTCACTTAGTTAAACAATTTTGAAATGTATACTGCAGAGAACAGTTCCAACTTTGAAGTGAGCCTCTGATGATCAACCGATGGAGTAGCTCCATTTCGCTACAGTTCAAAGACATGGGAAATGATTATGAAATTATATCATCCAGAAAGTATCATACTTGCACACGGTTTTCAAGATCCAACTCCACTTCTCAGGTTATTTTAGACTATTCATCGTCTATCATCATTATTTGATTCTTTGCTTGTCTCATCTATATGGAAATCCTTATCCATTGAGTCACGGTTTTTCAGACACATGGAGAGTTCTATACTCCTCTTATATTATTTATTTTTCTCAAATTCAATGGGATTGACTCTTCTTGAAACTACATCAGTGATTTTGGAAAATGGGGTGACTCCTTTTATTGTGTATAGAAGTTTGACCAAAAGCCTTCGAGGAAAATTTGGAGGAGTTCAAGGACATTTCGGATTTCATACCAAGAGACCAAATAACCAAACTTGCTGGAGAAAGTACATCCAGAAATCGACGAGAGCTTCAAAGCTGCCATTGAATACATTCAAAGTGATGAGTTGATCTTGTTGTTGAAACTGTAAAATCAAAACCTATACGACGCAATTTGGTGTCGACATAGACACCATCATCCATTGCTTACTCAGTTTCTGATAACGCAACCAGACGCCTAACTCTATTCATGAAATTCATGAAAAAAGCTATCCCACTCGGTGATTTCACCGAGAAAATGAACAAGGCTTTCCGAAAGTTTTTCGAAAAACTATCTGGCAAGGAGTCTAAATAGATTGTGGAGAACGTGATCAATGTTCCGGAAATCGGGCTACGATGAGGTAATTGGACAAAATGAGTTTGAATTTATATGAGACGGTTTTTCTCATGTATACCTTTTTTGGAATGGGCAAAATTCAATATTCCCGAGTGGGGATCCATATTTCTTGATTGACAATACAGTTTTTTGTAAGACTTACCTTTGAAGTTTTCAGTAAAGTTGTTTGAAGTTTGAAAATAAAGTTACTTTTTCGATAATACTAGGCTGAAATTTTATATTCGGTTTTTTGAATGTGAAAGTAATTATATGTGACTTCCTTCATCCATTCAAAATTTTCATTCAGATATGCATATTTGGTGAGTATTCTGAACAACTCCAAACGGTAAAAATAATAGCTCAAGTGAGTAAATTTACATCTTCAAATCATCCTGCATAAGCATAGATATGTGATACTTCAGATTGGAGTATAGTTTTCAGCTATATTATACGAAAGTTATTTGATTACCTAAAACGTGATATTATAACTTGAGAATAGGTACGTTCATCTGGCATGAAATTAAATCATGAACATTGCAAGTAATTTTGACTACTAGAATTTCAGAATATTCTTTTTTGTTTAGGCATCATTGCCAAATTAACGTGTTTAGAGTATTTATGAACGTGTGTTCATTGCACGTGTCTGTACTGAACTCAAATAATATTATTTCAATGGTTGGATGAACTGATTCGTCATATTACTGAAATTGATTTTGAGAGTTTTGAAGGTAACATTGCTATTCTTGACTATCGACAGAAAGCTTTATAATTTTTTGTAGATAAAATTGAATAATCGCTCACTATCATCTTATTGGTTTCAACGTATTGTGTCTGATAAGAGTTGAACGAATAAATTATTAGGAAATGAGGTAGGTAGGTCGGCAGTCAGTGAATCTATCTGACCCTTGAGGATTACAGGGGAGCTTTCTGATCAAGCCGATTACATTACCTGATGAGTGATCTTCAAGACAATTGGCAACAGTGAAACTCTACCAAAAGCTGAAAATCCAAACTAGTTCACGGCTGGGCTGGACAGAATATGTGCTGAATTTCCTTGCGAAAAATTACCCACTTCAAGGGAGGACCTAATCGTCAGTCAGTCTGCCACACACCACGTTTCTACGATACACTTTACGGTAA
>WOGO01007831.1:0-10935 GCA_015342085.1 Leptinotarsa defecta
GCAGGAAAACTATATTTTCGTCACTGTTTCTCCGTACTGCTATATTTTTGGAGACTGAAATTTCGTATGTAGGTTCATTTTATGTTGTCGAATGGTAGTAAGAAATTTTTTTCGAATGTTTCAACTGGGGAGCCAGCGGCAGGAAATAAAGCGCTTTCATAAAAAAATTTACCTTTTCATCACTGTTTCGCAAAGGAAGGATGTTCGCAAAGGCTCCCTGATACCATAATAGTTAATATAGATATAGATGGTAGATGCTGGTCCCACTCGGCATCGCCGGGGAGATACCATCGCAACGTCTTAGGCAGAGTAAAGTCGCTTTCGGGCTGAAATTTCGTTGCTGTGCTGCTGTTTTCGGTTTCAAGGGTGGGAATATAAGGAAAATGCATGATGACGCCCCTAGGATCAAAATATTCCGGAGGTAGAATAGCTACCCAATGGATCTCCGAGTTGAGAGCTGATTCAAGGGCATTATACTGCAGACGTTATTCAAAAACCACATTTCTGACAAATAGCAAGATCTCCCTAACATCAGTCCACAGGGAAATAACATGGTAACTGTAGTTGCTGAGAGGCCATCTAAAACTTCAAAATTGATTTCTGCAACATCAGAGGACTTAAATCAAATATGAACTCAGTGCACCAACATCTGCAATCAAATAGTCCTCATATTCTTGCACTCACAAAAACCAAAGTCAGTGCAATAACAAACCCCATCAATTTTCTATATCCCGGCTCCCGATTCAGACGTAACTTTTGCAATATCAGAAGCAATCTCGAACAAGGTAGCGAAGCTGAGGCTTTCGCAATAACAGCGGGCTTATTCAGATTATAAATGAGCCAACCAGGATTCCTGACCGTGATGGAGAATATGCTAGTTTTCTGGATCTATACCCAACAACAAATCCAGAAATTTACACAGTCTCCGTTTGGATATACTGACCACAAACTCATTTCAAAGTTTAGTGAATTAGCGATGAATGTTGGAAAACAATCTGAACCACGCAAATTTCGACATTACAGATCAGCTGAATGGGAGGATCTTCAAGATCATTTCTGAAATTTTCCTTAACTAGATGTTTTTTTCAGCTCTAAGGATCCATTAACTTGTGCTTCTGATGTCACGGAAGTTATTTCTATCATCCATGGATGCATATATTCCTTTTTTAATGAAGCCACCTTCTAATGGCAAACCTTGGTTCAACAAAAATTGCGAGCAAGCTGTCGCCTCGAAAAATCTCGCCTACCGGCAATGGCGCAAAAATCCCAGTGCTGAAAACCGAACTAGGTTTGTTAATGTTCACAACAGCTGCGAACTAAGGATAAATGAAAGCAAAATACTGCAGAATCAATGAATGAGGGATAAACTGCTTTCCAGTCCCAACGGGTCTAGATTTTTTGGTCGGTTTCTAAAGCTGTCAATTAGAACTTTACAAGTGGCGGTCGATAGATATCTGTCGAATCAACGCTGGTATTCATCGGGGATCTATATTGTTTCCAACCCTCTTTTTATAGTATATCAACGACTTATTAAAAAAACAGGAATCCAATCCAATGTATTGCTTTATTGACGACAGCATACTTGGCTCGTCATTCCATTTGGATTCCAGGACATCAGCTACGGAGGCACATCTTCACCGGCGCAACAGGTTGCATATTTTGATGAGGATCTACAAGTGATTTCGAATTGGGGTGAAGTAACCAGGTTCAAGAAGATAAATGTCTCCCAACCGGATAAAATAATGTCACGTCAGACAATTCCGCTTTCTGCTTCGATAAGTTTGTGAGTTAGAATGCACAAAAACTGTACACACCATAGCAACTTTTGATGCTTTATAAAGCTCAGATCAACCCTTCTTTGGAGTATTCTTCTCATGCATGGAGGTCTGCCCCTAAACATACTCTGAAGTTGCTGGATTTCATCCAGAAAAGAGCCATCCGCCTGATTCGAGACGCGAACATCACGTGCAACCTTGATAGCCTGGAACATCGGAGAATGGTTGGAGATTTGTCTGTGCTCTGTAGATACTTTCACGGCAAATGTTCAAATGACTTGACACATTTGACTCCACCAAGAGCGGTACATATCAGAAATACGCAACGGACTGTGACTGCTCATCGGTTTGAGGTTCAACTCAGTACACCTAGAACTTCAATGTTTAAGAACTCTTCCATCTGGAGAACTGTGTTTTGTCCTTAAAAAAATAACGAATGATGGTTTCATGATATTCTATAAGCATAAGCGTAAAATTGCCAAATAAGCATACATATCTCTCTCTTTGAAGATAAAAATGTTTTTTTTTCTGATTTGAGTTTTCGTACAGTTCGTGACCTCAGCTACTTGTTCTTGAACCTTCACAGTTGAAATACAATATTAGTTACAATTTCACTCATTATTAGTATTAATAAATATTACTGAAGTTTTTTCCCAACACCAAACCGTTATTTTAACACTTCGGCACGTGTTCCAATCACCAAGTGATCATCTTCAAGAGGAAGATTAACCTAAATATACACATGTTGTTATCCTCATTCTTACCTTATATACTAGGTACCTGCGTCTCAAGTGTCTTAAATTAATTTCACAATATTGCCTTATCTACTACTCTCAAATTGATTTTACAACGTGTCCCCATGTAATAGAAACGTAAATCTAATATAATCAAAATATAGCTTGCTATAATGATATTTTGATTATTAGAGTTACCTGACTATTACATGAGGACACATTGTAGAATTAATTCAAGACTAGTAGATAAGGCAGTATTGTGGAATTAATGTAAGACACTTCAGAAACAGGTACCTAGAAGAGGTATCTATGGCATAAATAAGGATAACATGGCAATTATATTTAGTTTAATATGTCTCTTGAAGATCATCACTTTGTGATCGAAACACGTGTCAAGGTGTTAAAATAACGGTTTGGTGTTGGGAAAAAACTCCAGTAATATTCATTACTACAGCAAAGGTTCCAAACAGTGCATCATAAGTCAATCAATTATACTTACATAGTATCCTCTTAAAACAGTAGCGTCAATGGAATGGGTATTTTCGAAATCAACTTCAGTTTCAATTTTTATATTAATCTTGAATGTCTCTGGGACTGGTTGTAGTAAAGCAGAAAATAGTCTGAAAATAATTTATTAAATAAAAAATTTAATGGAACTAGGGCTTTACTTACTCTTGCAAAAAATCAATGACTACTGCGATATTAAAAAATCTCAATAACTTCTCTTCGGATGGCCAGGAAACATCAATTTCTCCAGAAAAATGTCTGTATGCTCCTAGATACCCAAAATGTGGAATATTGCTCGTTATGTACAAATTAAAATCTTCTGGTTTTTTCAGAGGAGCATTAAGTATTAATATTTGTTCACTATTATACATAATGACCTTATGTGGCAAAATTTCTATGGATGTATGTTTCTTCCAATAATTCAGTACTTTTGATGCAATATCACTTCTACCATCATTTTTGGTAAGGTCCATAATTTCAATAATCGACTTTTTTATTGGATGTCGCTTTTTTGAGTCAGGCGGTTCAATCAACCAATGTCCACATTTGTATTCTTTCTTCCCATTAAAATGTTCTGCCGATATATGATCCGTATTCACAAACGCAACATCATTGCCTGTATAATGTTTATAGTAGGGACCAATGAAAATTTTATCAACATAACTTGGGTCAAAATATATACCAAATTCAACATGATCATATCCCCTTTTCAAAGTACCAATAGTTCCTTTCACAGTGCATTTGTTATTTTCAGCAATTTCTCCTATCCTTTTCAAATCTGTATAGTTTATTGAATAGCCTACACTTACCAAGTAAAGGAACATGAAATCGGAATTCAGGTGAATCATACGCCACTTACAAAGAGGGTTGATTTTGGGTAAAGCAGCCCACATATATAACTTATCCTTACCATCCGACATCCCTCCCAAATGCCCTGTCGATTCTTCAACTAGTTCTTGAAGCTGGTAATTTTTTTTGAAAATATTCAGAAGTTGATAATTACCATTTATGTTCCTATGTATGAAAATTTCATCTTTTGGCTTATCAATTTTTTTTTCCTCTTCCATTCCTCTACTAGAAATATTTCTAGTGCAAACACCACATATTTCGTAATATTTTTTGGTCTCTTGTAAAATGAACAAAAAGTTATCTGGTTGATAACACTCAGGAAGTCTTCCATGCAAAATCCATGAAATCACATCCTCGTTTCGTTCATCTGTTGTTTGTTCAGCTGCAGGTTTTTTCAATGTTTTAATATTAACATAATTTCTCGGAGCTCTCTTGTTACTGTTACCAATGTAGAGACTTTTTGGTCGATTCATCAAACTCCAGATATTTATTTTGCCAGTTGTAAAACTTTCAATGAGAACTTTCCATGGCAACAATCGTGCAGATCCAGCTTTAACAGTTTTTTGTCCTATTTTTGTCAATAACCCTAAACGGTTTCTATCAGCAATAATTTCCCCATTGAATACTGACTTCACATTCACAATTCCTGATGGAACTAATGACAACTTTCTGCATGGAATAGCTCCATTTTCATTAAAGGGAGCCAATGATGTAGATGTAATAGTGTTATCCTCTCTGCATTCTCTAAGCAGCTGTTTACATTTTTTCGCGATCTTATCAACCAATACATTTCGCATATGTTGCTCTATAGAAATTCTGTTCAAAATAGCCTCCTTAAGCATTTTCAGATCTTTAATAGCATATTGAATTCTTGTCTTACATACATCAAACTTTTTGACATTGGAACATAATTCATTATTGTGTTCATTCAAACTATTAGTTTTGGTTTTTAGGCACTTCCATGGTAATGCTCTTGTCCTTGCACACCCATCTAATTCTTCCTTACGGGGCATTTTTTCCTTATTATTCTTATCATACTCTTTTTTTCTTTTATTTCTCACTGGCTTCTTGGAGCCAGATAAAGTATTTTTTGATTCTACATGAGAATTAGTACTACCTCTTATGTTATGAGAACAGTCATTGGGGCTGAAATTTTTCATCTCGTTGGGAACTTTGGATACTTTTTTAATTTTTCTCTCTGCATGATTAGGTCCTGTTTCACATTTTTTCCTTCTATTACCTCTACATTTTTTCAAATATTTTTTTGCAGTAACTGCAGATACTTTTTTCACTGACCCAATTTTTTTTTGTTCTTTGTCATTTATTTCTTCAGAGAATTTTTCGAAAATTTTCAAGTGATCATCACTCCCGTCTTTCGAAAGTATATCATCCTTCATAGATATATTTGGAATGGAAAGGGAAGTTCCTTGACAGTAACAATCGTACTGATTATGAGTTAAACAATATGGTATTATTTGAGATAAATTCAGTTTTGGCAAACTCACTGTACATTTTCCTGAAAAGTTACTTCCCGGTAGTTGAGTAAAGAAAATGTCAGAATCACTATTTACTTTATCAGAATATATAACAGGAGTATTTGTATTTCTTCTCAATTTACTTCTTCTACCTGAGCCAACAACTATTGTTTCATTTTTCATTTTAATAACAGTTTGAGTAAATTGTCGCTCTACTCTAGCCAACTTTTTTTTCGCTATATTTTCAATACAGTTCAGAGTGTCGGGTGATAATAATGTACCAGCTGGAGATGTGAGAGCATTTTCATTCATAAAATCGTTTTCTTTTGGACAAGTACAATTAAACATACACTGAACCAATTGACAATGATGAATGAATATATTTCCACAATTCAAACTTTCACATACACACCCCAAATGGCAGTGAGGCTTTTCACATATTTTTTCTGATTGGTTTTCTTCTAGCTCAACATTCACTACTTTACAGTTGAGTCTTAATAACTCGTTTTCACCCTTGGATTTCTTTATACGTGGTTTTTTTAAAATACTCACATTACTGTCAATAATAGGTGTTAATTTTTCAATCAACCTCCCTTCATCCTTTGTTCGAGATTCATCATCCTTTATAAGTGACGGAGCAATTTCCCTAATTTCAACATATCTAATCAAGTTATCGATAACAGTTGCAACAGTATCTTTGGAACTTTCATTTTTATTCGCAGAACTGCTATCTGGATAACACACAGATGTTGAATTTTGATTTCTAACGATTTTTTTTTCTTGTTCGTGGTATTTCAATTCATTGTCATTTTTCCCCTCCATCAAATTTCTACATTCAATTTTTGCTATGCATTTATCATTCAATCTACTCTTTACTCTCAATTTTTCATTATTGAAAAGTATGAAACTTTGATTATATAATTGTTCTTTTTTCAATGTGACAGACTTCTCTTTCTTCACTGACGAATTAGTCTTTTTCAACTTTTCTGTTTTTTTCAGTTCTCGCATTTTCTCTTTCTCCAATAATTTTCTTTTCTGGGCAACAGTTTTGGCTTTTAGTGATCTGGGTTTTCTAGGTTTTTCATCAGAAATTGTTCTAAGTTTACAAACCTGCTTTAATGGAAGAGGACTATCATCTAGGAAATTTTCTTTCAATCCTTCTTCAACATCATAACCGGGAACCTTATAACTTATGTTCAATTTGGAATTTTCTATCAAAAACGCATCTAAAGTGTCACTAATAAATGGAGATTTTTTCTCAACTGGGCAATTTTCATTTTGGAATGAAAGTTGAGAACTGTCAATAAATGGCGCAATTTTGGTGTCATCTTTTCTCTTTACATGTGAACGTAACTTAGAATTTTCCCACTTTGTTTTTAATTTGTCATCATCCAAAGTGAACGAAGATTTCTCTTCATACGTAATTTTTCCAATTTGATCAAAAACAACGAGTTGATCGTCCTCAATATTGTTGCTACTAGGAATTGAATTTTTGTCTTCTGGCTTGTTGATGAATGCATCATTGTCTTTTTTATCAAACTTTACACCACCTTGAATATCTGATATAATAAATCCCAACTTGTTAGTTTGTGTAAAGAGGTGATTTTCTTTCATCAATTCTCTTGTACCATCAACTCTTTTATTGTCGGATTTCTCCATATCGTTTAATAGCTTCTTATTGTACTCAGAACCGTTAACAATTTTTGTTTGAAGTCGTATAAAAGGTCCTTTTCTTTTTGCTCTGAGAGAACTTATTTGGAGCTTCAACTTATTTCGAATATTTTCTACATTTTCTGAAGAAGCAGTTTCGTCCCCAATCAAAATTTCATCAGTGAGTAAAGAAACAGGAGATTTTTTATCACTGTTATGCTCATCAATTTCATCATTTCTTGAAATGATTGCTGTTTGTTTCGTGCATTTTTTTAATCTTGAGTTGACATCTTCAGTTATTTGAGGTTCAATTTGTTTATTTGGTTTTATCTCAGATAGCTCAAAAAGATGTACTTGTTTCTCGTTTTCAGTTTCGAAAAAATCTGGTTCTTGACAAAGTATTTCGATACATTTCAGAGGATATGTCTCATTATATTCAATTTTCCCTGAATAACTTTCAAAATAGTTTTTTTTTCCTGACGGTGTTTTGGAACCAATATATGTTTTTTCCCTACAAAAACTATTTCGAGGATACGTTTCTATATAAGGTAAATCATCGAAAGATTCCTCGGGGAAATCATCAATTTCATTGTTATTTACTTCTATTACTTTAACTTCCATTATTTCAAAATTTTCATTCGTTTCTTGAGTTTGTGATGGAGATCTATCACGATATTCGCACTGAATGTTCTCTGTATCTTTCATTTCTTTGATTATGGAATGTTTCGTAATGTGCGATTCCCCCTCTTCATCATCAGAAAATAATTCAGCATCTATTGGAAGTAAAAGAGGTCTATTTCTTTTTTTAATATCTACTCCAGATCTCAATTTTTGACGCTCTTCCAAAAAATCATCAATTGACCAACCGGTATTCTTCAATTCTTGAATTGTATCTTTCAATGGCATATTTCTAAAATAAAACAAATTCTAATGAATATTTTCTCAATCTGAATTTGTTAGATTCCCCAAAGATGGCAAACAATTTCATTTCTACCTAACTTTGTTGACTCTTTCATTATCGTAAGTTGACAAATATACCTGACAGATAAGAACAGATCTGTTTTCAAAAACGATATTCAACTCAGTGGCATCTTTCCGTATAATTTTGTCATACCACTAGATGAAACCAGAGCTCAAAAATAACACCAGACAACGCTGTTTCAACCTACCATTCCTAATTCCCTTTGTGCTAGACTAAACGACGAATGCATTGTTAAACTCCTTTGTTTTAAGAGGACAATCCTGCCATGTATGGGATCGACAAGAAACTCAAACTGTATCAGGTAAAAATGGTTCCTCACGAATTATGGATTATATTTTGTCAATTTTTCTTTACGTCAGTGGAGCCCAAAAATGCATTGTAGCTCAACCTAGCACCACGGATGAAATTAATTTCAAATATCTACATACATGTAGATGATACTTTGGGGAAACCTTGCTTTTTCTGCATATTGCAGTGGTCACCGAATGGTCGGTATTACCATTAACAACGTGAAATTTGTGTTTGGAAAACTAGGAAGCACAATACCAGATAAGAGACGGAAATGGCCAAATTGAAACCTTGGCGTCAAATCACAAAACCCTAAAAGTTTGCCACTATCTGAAGAATAGGAAAATTTGAGACATCGGTATAGCGATACTTTCCCTTTCCAGTTCTTGAAAATGTCTTCGAAATAGAATCCAAAACGTCAAACAACTCAAAACTTCAGACGAGATTCAACCTGAACTTCAGGCAGAGATTGCTAACCGCAGAAACCTATTCGAACACGCGCGCGCGCGCACACACGCAAACACACTCTTGTTGTTCTTGCGGCCTCTTGAAACTAACGTCTAAATTAGTGTTACTCCCTACAGATGATATCTGTTTAAAATCTGTTTTTCCGTTAACCAACTGTCGCACCCCTACGAACTACAATCCTCAGAAGTCGAAACTTGTGCGAGGTAAGGATTAACGAGGTCTTACCTTTTGACGTGTGATTCCTAACTCGGGTTGGACGATAGCAAGTGAAAATCGATCGTTCAGACTAGGGCTTGAACCACCGACCAACGCGGCAATCAATTCGAGTGAGTAAACAAATCACCCGCGTCAAACCGCCTGGCTACCGACCGAACTGATTCGAACCACTTGTATTTGAGAGTCAAGACGTGGATTTGCTGATTTATCTTCGTTAGGTGCTAGCCGATTCAGATATTCAATAGATTTTTAGCTTCTCTGATATAAGATTTGAAACATTCACAAGAAATCTGGTAGGCGCATTTCTTGAAGTCGCTGTTTGTTGGTGATTTGGTATTCGTAAGGTTATTGCAGATTATATATCAAGACTTGAAGCTGGTTCTAAGGTTGAATTCAAATACAATTCTTCTGTTCTTCTCTGATAGTCGCTTTATATAAGAAAGCTAAATCACTCATTGCGACGGCAACGACCACAAAATAACAGGCCCCTAATTTGTTTCGTACATACTTGCTATCATTCTGTTGCTCAATTTCGTGTATATTAGAATATCACTTCATACCTTTGAGTTAATTTCTTTTTGAAGTCGATTCGTTTTTTTTCATCATTTTCTGAAGTGTCTCAGATCTTCAACTTGTAGAAATATGTGTTCTTGACAAAGATAGCGTTCTCTGTTTCTGCGATAGAATAAGTAGACGGCATTTGATGTTGGTTATCATATGAAATATGGAGGTGTGCTGTCATCAGTCGAGCAAAGTGTATCAGTATCAGTTGTTGAATGGAAGATGGCGGTCTCTGTTTTAGAAAAATAGTAACAATAACTGGCATTGATCTGAGTTTGAACAACTATCCATAGTATATTTTTACTCTGAAATAGAAAATAGAAATAAACAAACAAGAGATAATTTTATTCTATTATGTACAATTTTACAAAATATTCATTTGCATCAATACAATAAATATTCCATATTACTTATGAACTAAAACAGTTTCCTGGCTGAGAGCATCGATCCCATAACGCCTTTAATCGTCTTTCACTTCAGATATCCATGATAGAACAATGATCCCAAAGTAAGCTTTTTTACGATCCAGGTATCAAACTTCTTTCATCATCGAATCCATCTAAAGCAATTTTTGTTTGAGTGATAGTATACCTAGAGCTGATACTCCTCAGCTCGATTGAGGTTTTCGGTAACAACCTTCTTCACAAAACTCTCTGAACAATCTTTATAATCTTGTAATATTTTTTCTTCCATGGTTTTTTTCACACCATTAGCCTTTTGGTTATACCAGTATGATTCATTACTTCTGCATTTTCGTCAGATTCGTATTCGTCCGTTTCAAGTTCTTTCCTCAGAGTTCATTTTTATCAGTTTGTGACATAATGACACCATTATTTTCATCTTTCATCATTTCAAGCAGTTTCTATTGACTTGAGAGATACCATTACTATTGTTTTCAGGATAATCCGTCGAATCACTTCATTTATACCTATCTCTGTTCAGGATTTCTTATACTAAACTGTCGGTATCTGTATATGCCATAGAACAATCATCTCCAAATTTTGTTTTCATATACCTATTGATATTGAAAGTCATAAATAGTTGTTTTCGCCAGATCCAGAATCGACATCCCAACATATACAGGGTATTCCAAATTAAGTCAGCACCATTGTCAACTCCATTAATATTGATGCTACGAATTTGGTTAAATAGGCAAACTAGTAGCATTTTCAATGGCCTTCTCGATGCCAAAAACAAAAAAAATTGACAGTAGCATTTTCAAAATATTTCATAAAATGATATTTTTTAAATGGAACACCCTATATTTTATCATGCATTTCGATTCATAAAAACATTCTCAACAACAAAGTTCATAAGGTAAATGCGGGTAAATGTGATAACTAGACAATTGTGATAGTGAGTCATACATTTCTTTCAAACTGTTTGATACATCCGACATCTAGCGTGCAGTCATCCTAATATAATCGTTC
>WOGO01007832.1:0-10934 GCA_015342085.1 Leptinotarsa defecta
CCCATTGAAATCGTAATTAGCACGCACTACCAAAACTAAATTAATACGTAGAAACTACAGTTTCACCGAGCATTCGAGACTGAAATAGTCGGTATAAAACCGGTGAGTATGCAAGAGTGTATTTAGTCACGTACGCCAGGTCCCGTTCCCACATGTGTTTCACTATTGGAATTTGGATGACCGGTATAAAATCGGCCGTCCAAAATCGGTGTATGTGCATTTAGCGAGTAAAACAGCGTCTGATAGTTGACTTCGGAAAAAAACAATTCAACAATTTGTAAACATCAAGGATCATATGGTAAATCATACTACGTACAATTCCATTCCTGACAAGTACATGGTAGAAATGAAGGCAAGGGTATCATATCTCGCTTCAGAAAATTTAGGAAGTTGGTGGAGTTCATCAGTTATCCATTTGATAATTTCACTGATCACAGTGATATTTATGAAATGGCTACAAAATTTGAAGATACATTTCATATTGACCACATGTTATTTCAAAACGAAATTATTACTCTGTGCTGCGACATATTTCCAAATGCAAGGTCATTCTCAGGTTTAGATTACTGGGAATTGGTTTCTAAGGAAAAATATCCAACACATCCAAATGTGTTGAACAACTGCATTCGTGTTTTGGTCCCACATATTTATGTGATTTCGTATTCTCCAAACAAACGAAAAATAAATGCGGTTCTCGCTTGACCGACGCTCGAGCATTGTTATCTTTTGCTAATTTAAATGCAATGCTCACTCTAAAATAAATAAGTAACTGAGAATAATTTTCAGTTTAATATTTTCTTTCTCAATAGTTGAATTTTGCTGTTTCATTTAATATTCCAAGAAGTATGTAATTGGTAGACCGCACAGGGTTTCGTCAATAAACAGTAGATCTTGAGTCTAATCAAGTCTGCATAATTATATGATATATACCCCTGGTATATATCATATAATTATGTATGTTTAGTCATACTGAATTGATTTCTTTGAAGGCTATAAAAAGTATATTACGCCTTACAATTTTTTACTCCTGATGTTAAGCGACTTCATCATGAGAGTCATGTGTAACATTTCTTACTATCGATACGAGAACTCATGCTGATTTGAACTCGAATTGATGCTAAAAAAAACAAGTTAGCATATCTCTCTTCCCTCGCAATAGTTGAAATAATTACATAACCTCTCCTTTGGTAATCTACTTGGCACATTCCAACAACACGTGTCCTGAAGACATACAAAAAACCATACAATTTCAGTTGATTATGCGGTGCGCGTGTGGTTTTATATGTGTATAGCAGATATCTACCCATCAATTTCGGATTGTGAAGAAAAAAGTGGATGAGCTATTAAATTAAATTACAGTTATTTTCAGGTACGTTAAGTGCTCACGAAGAAATGCATTCGAATACTAAGAATTTCCAACGCAATGAATTAATTTTTATTAAAATACATTTAACACTATATGTGTTTTATTTCATTCAGTATTCCAAAGCATTTTAATGATAATGATTTATTTGTGTTATTCGAACTGTGACAATAAAATGGGAAGAAATTAACTTAAATATTCACTTGATTGATCATTGCAAAAGTTCTGTAATAAGTTTAGATTTTCACTCAAACCTTACCTATAAATTCCTAGTCTACAAATTGATTGCGAGGAATTTTAAATAATAATAAGTATAGCCAACTTTAATAGGATTTGTTTTCATGCGAGAAGTTTCTCTATGAATATCGTTATCAGTTAGTAACCTTCATAAAATCTCACTTTTTTATACTGAATGAAATTTCATAATTATGGAAAGAAAAGTACAGCCCTTTTGCAATAATTTAAGATGAACTATACATATTCATGAATATTTATCTAATTCAATAGATATGCATGACTTCAACGCATGTGGTTTGAAAATAGTGAGAAGCAGGAATTATTAGAATATATCAGTCGAGAAAATATTCAAGTCAGTCTGTTAGGAAAGTTTTCACAATCAGAATGATTCAGTTATGAATGAGAGTATTATATTTATTTTATGCTACTTCGTTCTGAATATCTACCCGAGTTTTATCTTTGGTATTCTATATCTACTGCATATATTCGTGAATCATCAATGATCAATTGTACATCTTGTAGCTCAGTACTGGTAGACAAAAAAATGAATTAGATTTGATTTGGATTGATAAAACATAACAATTATCTACTTTTTTGTAGCGATATTTCTCACCAGCTGCCCTGATAAGATTATTTTTCCGAAAGAATGTTCCATTTGCCGGTAGCCATTTGTCGGTAGCCAAGCGGTTCGGCGTGGGTGCTTTGTTCACTCACTCGAATTGACTGCCGTGTTGGTCGGTGGTTCAAACCCCAGTCTTAACGATCGATCTTCACTTGCTACCGTCCAACTCCTGTTAGGAATCACACGTTAAAAGGTAAGACCTCGTTGATCTTTAACTCGCACAAGTTTCGACTTCTGAGTATTGTCGTTCCTAGGGGTGCGACAACTGGTTAACGAAGAAACAGATTTTAAACAGAACAGATTTTTTAAAACAGATTTACGGAAACATAAGCCACTGTACTAATGGAATTTATTGATTTTTGGGAGTTTCGGTATCGAATATTGCCTACATGGAACATGAACATGAATGATTCAAACGTAAGAAATATATTTCAATTAATCTTTCCATCCATACATCAGTACGAAGCCGTGGCGGCTAAGTCCTAATCCATGCTCAGAAAAAATACTGAATCAATTCTGATAATTCTTCCACTATTGGAAATTGATATTATCCAGAATAAGCATAGGCCACTTTCTATGTCGATATCCCCACAGGATCGAAATGTATGCCAGAAATCACTCATATTCTATATTTTACATGAACGAAGTCGCGGACAAAAGCTATTGTTTACAAATAAATCTGTAATAACTGAAACGTTGAGAGTAGTAGTTGAAAATATCTGAATTTATTTAATTTATCAACCCTCGAATAACTTTCACAAGAAAATTAAAATTGTGATTTGCACCCATGCAGAACCGGGAAGAGTGACCAGTTGAGTATATGCTTCCAAGAAGAATTTTTTTGGGATTTATTTCAAAAATACCAATGTACCAACAATGTACCCACTGATGTGTTCATGGCACGGACTAATAATGTAACTTCTTTTGGGTGGAAGAATTTCAAGATTGGTTGAGTGGCTTTGAGATCATTCATTACAAACAAAAAATCAAATCGCCCCTCTTCATAATATCAGCATTAAAGTAAATAATAATAAGTAGACACGGTTCATAATAGCCATCAATGAATTTTATATAGGAAAGACGAGTAATTGTAGGAGTAAGCATTTTTCTCACAAAAATATGTAGATTCACTTGAAAACTATGAATCAAAAATTACCTTTATGTCCTACATCCATATGGAACTTTACAGTTTTGGTATTATTTCCGTACGAATGAATCTGTCATGAGTTCAAAAACATTTTGAGGCAGCAAGGATGTTTTCATAACGAATATTATCAAAATAACTAACGGATTATCGCGAGTTTCCGCAATATCGAGAACTCACCGATTCCTCGACTGAATGAACTTATAAATGGAAGGCAGCTGCAAATTGCTGCACATGCAGTCTCTCCAGAAGGTTCGGCTGATTCACTTTTCCCCAGATGCCTGAAGCATACATGGTAACAGGCTTGAACATCACGTTATAGATCAAAATCGTGTTTTTGAGGTGCAACTTTGATTTTCTATTGATCAGTGGGCACAGACTTGCAATTCGTCCCTCAATCTTAGCCTTCACGTTTTCGAAGTGCGGGATCCAGATGAGTCTACAGTCTATCAGAAGACCAAGATACTTTACCCGCGCTTGCCAGTTGATCTCCTTTCCAGAGACCCTCACTTTCATGGCCGGAGAAAATTTCGTTCTTCTTATTACTAACTGAGTTTGTTAGGGTTCACTCGAATCTTTTAATCAAAGTACCAGCGCTCGAGGTCGTCCAATGCATATTGCATATATACGACCTCAAACTCACGACCTATGAGAGAGGCGAGGAGAGCCGTTGCGTCGGCGTATTGTCAGACAGGGAACCCTCTACTTTGTCCTGAAGGATATTGGCCTTCAGAAAGGATCAGATTCTCTGGATCAGGCCCCAAAACAGGCCGTACTCAAAGAGCTTGTGCAGAAGGCTTCCATGCTATACACGGTCGAAGGCCTTAGAAATGTCTAATAAAACGATATGGACTATCTTATTGGTGTTTAGCGCCTTGACAGTACTTTCGATCAGTCTCACAGCCTGTAACTCAGTGGAGTGTTCTTTCCGAAGATTGAATTGCTTGTCAGGCAGAATATTTCGATCGTCAGGCAGAACGACCCTTTCAGCCAGCCTAGCCACCAAAGAGAGAAGACTGATCGGGCGATAGTTCAGTGAGAACAGCCGGTTCTGATCCTGTTTTGGGAGCATGACAACAATCACATGCTTCCACCTTCTAGGAAAGTATTTGTTGGCCAGTGAGCTATCCATTATTCTCAAAAGCATTCGGGCGCAGTTCTCCGGGAGCCTCTTCAACAACATATTAGTTATTGGGTGGATATCCGGGGACTTCTTAACCTTTGCGGCTTTGATATAACCTCTTGGTTCTTCGACAGGAGCTGTGTGTATGTTGCCTTCGTCATCATCCCTGAGAATGCGATGGACCTGCTTTTCCAACAGAATATCGCCGTCGATGTTAACATAATTGTCGACCTTAAACTGGAACTGACGTTCTATCGTATCGACAAAGGCCAACGCTTTGCTGGCGGGGAAGAGACACACACCGCGCTCTCCGTGAATGGGCGAAGGAGCAGTCTTCCTCGCCTCGCGCATACGGGTAATCCATCGAAGCTGATTCTCCTCAGGCACAAGAGACTCCATGAGCTCCTGCCACCTTTCGTTCCGGAAGTCAATAATGGTCTGTTTTACTCCGGTTACCAACTTGTTTGCCGCCAATTTTATCCTCCGGGAAGAGGGTCCGATGATAAAATCTTCTCAGGTGGTTCCTTTCGCATATCAGAGATTTAACCCGTGGAGAAAACTCATTATACCTTTTCAGCGGGCGTTCCTCCGTAGAGGTGGCCATTCGGAACGCACTATTTGCCGAAATCTCGAAGAGCTCAACTGCCTCGTCGATTTCGTCGGGGGAGCGAAAAGCGCCATCTCTTTAAGATGAGCTTTGAAGGCAGCCCTATTCGTCGAGGATCTCATGCAATGACCACGGGAAGGAGGATCATCAACCAGTACCAGAATAACAACACAAAATATAGAGTTCGCTGGTCAGAGAGACGTTTCTGAGAAGCGCGTTGGGTCTAGTCTGCCTACAATAGTACTAGATATACATGCCTGTATGCATGCGCATAAACTGCATGATCGTTTCGAGTAGTGACTCTGCCTCATAGTCGGTGCTTGGCGTTGAAGTCACTAGCAGCAATTGTCGGAATGCTGTTTCCCATCAGCAATTTCTTTAGCTATTCAAGGAGTAAACGATTGTTTGGAGGATAGTAAACCGAGATTATTCTATGGGGTATTATACTGCGTTATTGAACATTCTGAAGACTACTTTGAAAGTTTCAATGGACCCATGGAAATTTTGGCTGACGTGTTTGGAAAAAAAATCAATTGACGTCGAAAAAAAAGACAGTGATATAGAAAGGGATTGAAGTGACTTCAGGAATTTGTATAAGGATGAAATAGAAGATATAGGAAAATTTAATTTTACTTAGCGTTAGATTGAACATCTTACCTCTTCGAAAATTATAATTATTATTCAAAAGTGAATAATTCAATACCTCAACCAAAAAATCATTGTGAATAACTGTACCGAGGACTTTTCTATTTCATGTCTCCGAGGTCAGTGTTCATTTTTCTTCTGTGAATCTCAGAGACCTAGCAACCAATTTGATACTGTAACTCTAGTCAAAGTCCATGTTCAGTCACTACTGACTTGTGAATATATTCGGGTCGATAAGTAACATGATGCTCTGATACGTTTTCATCAACCCACCTTCGTGTCATTCCAATATACAAGTCCTAAAAAAGATTCACTTTCGCTAATCAGGTAACATTCTTTGCTTTTCTACTTCCGTCGTTCAGAAAGAATTCCTCGCTGTAGATATATTTTCATGTACCCTTTTTTCTCAAGAGCAGAAATAATTCTCAATGCAAAGTGACATACAGAATAGGGCGCCTGTCCCAAAAATTTTTTGCAGGGACGGTTTTTCAGCATACAAAGAAAATCGAGTTGATATAACTGAAACTATGGTGGTGTATATCTGTATTTGGGAACTATATAGACTGGAAACACATGTGATGGACTACTGAATAATGAGGTCGAAGTATCAGAAGATCAACAAACTTATAAAACTGATCTCATCGAAATGATATATAATCTCACAAAAGACAATATTTGTACTTGTGAAGATATAAACCAGTATTGTCGGCGAAACATAGGAAAATTCACTCAGATTATTGACGTCCAACGATATCGAGAAACGATAAATAAAAGTTTTTTCTTTCTCTTTGCAATACAGACTATATTTTTGTCATTTTATTGAATTTTTCAACTCATAGGAAATTATGTGAAAGGGTTATTGTAAGTTGTTTTCACTTCCTATCATTTCTTTATGGAAAGATTATCTATCAGCAACTCCAGACACCTATCAAATTTCTTGTATGAGCCGATACATAATCAGACAAACTAGAGCTTTGTCAACAATTTCCTACAATCTGATGCATTAGTAATGATATCAAAAATAAACACAAAATATTCATCAAGCCTGTTCGCCTACGACCGCCCATACATCCATACACAAAACTGCCGAAGAAGGCACATTAACAAGCCACATAAATCCGCTTAGCAAATGGGTTCGATGTTTTTATTAGACGAAAAAGAAGCTGTTGCCTCAGTTTGCCGGAGGCAGTCCCTTATTTTGTTCAATCGACAACTTATAGTATGAGCAGATACTATTTCTGAAGTCGCCTGTAGAGGAATGGTAAATTCGGAATTTTTCCTGATCCCTAAGAGAATTCATTGCTGAATTCATTTGTTTTGTTTTTCGAATAATGTAGGCATGCATTTTCCATTGTTTGAGCCGCTATTTGATTGGAAATGTGTCGATTTGAAAAATTACATTAATTCTATAAATAGCGTATGTTTATTCGTGAATCGTGAAGTGAGTTATTAAAAAGTCAATATAAGGACATTTTCTTCTAACCATTTTTCACACAAGTTTTGTAATGTTACAACAAGAGTAAAATTTAATGTTTGAGATCAGAAAAGGAAAGTAGTGAAAATAAATAACCTTTAAAACTTCACTCATTCAGTCTCACACTAAAATAAAACTTTATTGTGATATTTTTACTCAACAATTCGAAAAAACGCGACTAAGGTTTCACTACACAATAACTTCCTTCGGTGTGTTCAGTAGTAATTTACACTTTCTACATTGTAGAAATTGAGAAAATAAATATTTCAAAATATCAATCTCTTCCAACTTTCTACAGAGTAGGGTATAGCAAATGTCTGTCGGAAAACAACTACTTTCCTAGCTAATACCATGGTGGATATTGAATTATGTCTGACAACACTTATGCAAGATTCCTCACAGAGGCTAGTCTCGCAGATGTTTCTCGTTAATTTCAGCAGAAGGACCATGCTGAAATTATTCAAGTAGATCACCTGCAGACCGCGGTGTGGAGGTATTACTTTTCGTTAGTATAGGAAAGATCCTACTTGAACAGCAAACTGTCTGGGACTTGATAAAATTCATCACGGCACCGCTACATATATGAAAGTTTCGTCTGAGAGAAAGATTGTTAACTAGTTACAACTCCATCTCATGAACAAAGCCCCAAATGGGGAAGGAACATCCCATATATCAAAACTCTAACAGAAATCAGAAGTGACAACTATCAAACAGATGTATACTTATAAGGAAATTAATATGAGAAAAAGAAAATTGAAATTTTTTATGTTCTTACCAATTTTATTTGTAACTACAACGTTACTGCAGTTTTGTCCTATAAGGACATTTTCAATATACATTAAACTAAAAATGATTGATTACATTAGCCCTTATGTAACACCACTGTAGTTAATAATGGAGGTACTTAGCTTAATTAAGAACCTGAATTTTGTTTACTTGTGACAATGGGGATACGCTAGTTTGAAAACTGTTGAGTAAACTAGATCGATTTGATCATTAAACAGGTTTCACCTGCAAGCTGAATTCACAAGCATAAACAATGCATCAATAATGTACTATGAGACAAACAATAAACTTAATTGGTTTCCCACAATAACCATTGAGGTAGATGGATAGGCAGAAGTTGATAATTAATATCGTGTGAGAATTATAGGAACGGTTCGAAGAGGATTTGTTAAAAAAGCAGCTTGAGAGTTTTAACTCATCCAAATAAAAATCGTATTATGTTACAGATAAATCCTTTCGTTATGGTCAGTGACATTGTGGTCATTAGACACCGGTACCGGTGCCAGATTATGTTTCTCCTAGTAATTCCAATAGACTAGTTGGCATTTGACATATGTACGTTTTATACGCTTCTATTTATTCAGTATCGAAATATCATCAACTATGATAGTGATATCACGAATTGTTGACATTTTGGTGAGAATAATTTCAACATCAAATGTATAACATTACTCGTAGGTTCGTTTGTGTGATAATTGAAATCCAGAATGATCTTTCAATATTGAAAAATTTGAATGTCCCTCACTCGTAACTGAAGGAACAAGGTTGATTTTTAGTTAAAAAATGTTTGACGTTATGTCTTATTGAACTTTTTATGTGGTGATATAATGAAAGATACTCTGAAACCACATGAAGATATCATGGTAGAATTTTACGAAAATAGGTATCACTTTCAATAACTTTCTGTAAGGAAAACAATAGCGGCACCCGTCACAGAATGGACACCATCAACTTTTTGTTTTTCATGTGAACGGTAGGTTTTGTAATACCTTCGATAGGTCTTTCAATTCTCTACCCAACACTAGTTTATTTTTGGAAATTAGATTTGCCGTTCCTAAGTAATAAACAATATATATCATTATTTTTTAGAAGTTATTGAAAACTCATTTCAGTTTATCTTAATAAATGTTCTAAATGTTTTACCATTCCCAAACTGACAGTAATGAATTATGTTTACAAATTCATTTCTTACATTTTGAGAAGTATCTCGATGAATTAACGTTTAAAACTTTCATGGCCTGACGTGGCATTCAAACTTCGGTTATTCGGGCTCGGTAGTCGTTTAGTGGAGGGATTACCTCCGAATGTTTCGTCCATGATTACAATGAGCATTTTCAGCAGTGGTTGGCAGCAATGCATTGCGACCTTACAGTTGGTAGACGGGATCATGAGACATACTAAGAACGTGTGTCGAGAAGAGTAGTGCAGTTCTGCTGTTTGAGAAGAGTTCTTGTTTTGGGTATATTCTACCTTTCAAAATTGCATATGAATACAATCATTACAAACCATAAGCGGCCTTGTAAAAATCAAATTTAAGAATGTTAGGTTTCTATGGAATATACTTCAAAAACTCACCTGTAACTGCATTAGTTTCCAGAGATGTTACGGATCTGAAACAAGCATAAAAATTAATTTTAAGATAAATCAAAAATTCATTATAATTCCATCTTATATTTTTGAAAGTGATGAAATGATTTTCGATGTGAAATAAATTTCCCAAACATATATTGCAAACATATATTGCATTGAATATATTATGGGGTACTGATGTGAATCGAGGTTTCTAGATACCGTTCGACGTGTATAATTTCTCCAAACATCGCCACCAAGAATTTGGATTCAGGTTCTACTTACTCTGTACTTCAAAGTTCACTCTGTACCTGGAGGTGGGTGCCACCTCTTTTCGTCGGCAAAAACTGTTTGATTGAAAGTAGGTCCAGAAATGAATGGACTTATTGAAAAATTCTGTGCAACTTTTGTTCCATAGAGGTTTTCCTGAAAGTCAATATTTTTCGACTTATTCGCGAATGATTAATTTTCAGCTAGTGAACACACTTTTGTTTGAAGGTGGCTGACAATGTTCCGTGGTGAATTTCATTATTTCGGGATTCCATTGTTCAATATGATATAAAATGATTCGAAATACCTGAAAGAACTAACACAATTGAGAATTAAAATGAATAGCTGAAATCAACAATTATATTGAGCAAAAAACACTGAAATGGAATTACAATGGAATAAAATACAAGCAGAAAATGCCGGCAAAACTTACAAGAATAAAAAAGGATCAGCATTATATAGCATAAAGCTAAAGCTGGGGACTTTCATAAGAAAACAAACACATTTTATAGACTCAAAACAAGGATGGGTTGACCTCAAAAAATGCATTGATTTTAGACGAATGGAAACCAATCCTCGCATCAAATCATTATGCAAGTGTAGAAAAAGATTGAATAAACTGTCTTTCTAAAGGAAGATTTCCACCAAATGAACAAAACCACAACTTCACTTGCCATTACAATAAACATTTCGGAAACTTTGTGTCGCGGGCAGTTGGTTTCGTCCCATCGACAGGTAGGACGAAAACAGTCTGTGTTTTGTCTATGTTTTCGTAACATGTGGAAACAAGCCACTATTCAGTTCACTATTTTGTTTTGGTGTGTGACTTCATGTGACATTATTACTTTATTTATCTGAAGTGTTAATCTGTGGTGGGCGTAAATTTCAATGCCATCAGTTCTCTATTCATCAGGTCATTTATTGAATCTGCTTTTATTTTATCTCTTCCATAATCTATTTGTCTTCTTAACAATGATCTCATCCACTATCTTGGTTTTTTTGGTGAAAAAATCGATTATATAAAACTGCAGGCCATAATGAAAATATGATGAGAACTGTCGTTGTAGAAGAAACATCAGAGAATATTACACAAA
>WOGO01007833.1:0-10934 GCA_015342085.1 Leptinotarsa defecta
AGTAAATTTCATCAGCACAGTTTTAGTTATATTGAGTTTCAGGTGATTTTTACTTGCCCATGTTATAATTTGCTGGTATACCTTTCCAGTAAGAACTGATAGAGTTGCCGAGTCTTTCTCTTTATTTGTATCATCCGCATATGTTACCACGTATACTGATGAAAGTTGTTGAAAATAGTGGAACAAGTCATTCGCAAAAATGATGAAGAAAAGTGGTGCGAGTATAGATTTTTGAGGGACACCTTGCTCTATTTTCCGTGTTTCACTCACAGTGACGTCAACAATAACTCGTTGAATTCTGCCTTGCAAGTATGATTTAATTAACTTGTGAGCAGTCCCTCTCACGCCATATCGTTTCAATTTCTGTAGCAGCACGGTGTCAAAAGCTCTTGAAAAATCTATAAATAAGCCACAAATGTGTAATTTGCAATCAAGAGCATTTATAATGTGTTCACTGAAATCACATAGAGCCGTTTCTGTACTCTTATGCCTTGTGAATCCATGTTGGTTTGATGAGAGAATGTTATTCATAGAAAGGAAGGAAATTGATTGATTTCTGATATTCAACTCAAATACTTTTGATACACTAGAAAGCAAACTAATGCCCCTATAGTTTTCATACAAATTTTTTTCACCCTTTTCATAAATTGGTACAACATAAGCAATTTTTAGTTTGCCAGGAAACATTCCATATTCTAGTGATAGGTTAATGATGTGATGCAGCAGATATGATAACTCATGAGTACATTTTTTTAGGAGCTTGTTCGAAATTTCATCATAACCACTTGCACCCGAGTTTTTTAGTGTTTTTATCAAATCAATTATGCCATATTCACTAATGGGATGCATAAAAAAGGAGTTTTGGCAGATGGGAACATTATTTTCCATAAATTCAATGTCTATCTCATCATAACACTTCATAGGGGATAAAAGGGCATTGAAATTATTAGCCATCTCGATTTTTGATATCTCAACATTACCATCATTCATTTCAATATTGTTGTTTCGATTGTCATCTTTCCTGAGATGGTTAATCATCTGCCACATTGTTTTCGACTCATTTTTAGATTTTGCTATTATATGATCAACATGGCGTTTATGATTTTCCTTCAATTCTTCCCTATATATTTGTGCGAGATGCTTGCTCACCGTTATATGGCGATCATCTTTCCTGGCACATTCTGAATAAAGTAAAACCAAGCCTTTGAGTTCTTGAATGATAATATTAAATTTTTTTTTTCTCTGTCCACGAAAACGAATTGATGGAAAAGCCACTTCAATGTAATAATGAATTATATTATGGAATATATCATACGCAAGATTTGGGCAGGTAATGCCATCAAGATCTTCCCAGGACTCTCTACCCAGTAAATCTTTGAACAATTCTATATTTTCCTCTGAGAACACTCTACTAAAATTACATGATTTTTCATCTCGTATACCATTTTGTTCAGTGGAGAATCTAATCACTTTAGCGAAGTGATCTGAGATGTTCAATTCTCCCACAAATACTTCTTAAGCATTTTTATTTTTAATAATGAAACTATCAAGGCAAGTACTAGTGCTTGTTGGAACAAATATTGTTTGCTTCATCTCGAAACATGCCAGCTGGTTTTGAAATAGTTTGAAATGCATAATATCCACCATGAAATTTAAATTGAAATCATTACATTATTATTATTTTCATTTTCGGATAATAGGGTGAGTAATCCATTTAACAAGTTCAAGAAAGTGATGAAATTACCTGTTGGAGGCCTATAGATACATATAAGCCAGCTTAATACCGCAGCATTCCCTCTACACAGACGCCAGACAAATCAAGCACAGCTATTTTCAGCAATAGGTCGTCATGTTCGTAAATTGCTACTTCTCCGTTTTTCTTTATATTTCTACGGAAGGAAGAACATAAACTAAAATTTTTCAACTTCATTATTTCTAGTTGATCACCATTTTTCCAGTGTTCTGATATGAGTAAAAAGTCGCATAGAAAATCACAATCGCTCATCACATCTATTTGAATAATTTTATTACTGAGACATTGTATATTTTGATGGCACACTCTTAGGTCACGTGATCTATACATTTTATTCAATGTATTTACACTTACAGCAATATTTTTGGCGCAACTTGTGATAGGCGAGGGTATAAAAAATTTGTCTTTTCACCATTTTGCTCTTCTACAACAGTTTCAAGATTTTCCTGGAATTCAGCTGCTAAGGAATTTCGATTCATTTCGCTAGTCAAAAAAGTATTTTTTTTCAATAACTGATGACGATTTAGCTATTGTTCTGTCTTGTACAATTTTCATCCTCCGCATAGAGTTCCCAATTTCCCGACACAGAAAGTGTTTTGCTTTTGTTGATATACTGAATCCATTCATAAGATAATGGTATCTTCTCAGAATATTGTTGCATTTAAAAACATTGATATTAGGAAAATTCATATAGGAAAGCTCTTTCTTGAGTGCCAGATTCCTTCGGTAAATTAAATCATAGTTAGTTCCGATATATTGATACGGTTCAATGATAATGAGAAGATTCGTGTGCCGCATTTGCGTCAAAAATTCATTTTTTATATTGTAGTCATAAGACAATTTATCCGCCCAAAGGATGACAACGTCATCCATTGTGAAATCCTCTGTATTTGTCAATGCAGTTTCAATTAATATCTCGAAAGTGCAATTTGGCTTCAATATTGCTTGTATAGAGTAACCAAACCTATTATATGCTAACATAAATTTTGCAATATCTCGCCCATGATGTCCTCCTATGATCACCATTCTATGTTGATGGTTAGGTTTTTGTCTTGCCTGAGATTGATTGTCAGTTGATACTGCGGACTGAACTTCGCACTGGGTTGATCGTTCACATTTAACATGTTCCTTTCTCACCTCCCAATGAACGCTGCCACTGAAGGAAAAATTGTCAGTCATTGTGGACCTATGACTCATGCTTCCGTCTGTTTGAGTACCGACCGTCGTTGCTTGTTTTTCATTTGTAGATAACTTTTTGAATTATCGCAGTTCGTCGATTCTGCTTCGATTCTTATAGCTTCTTGGGTGAATATTTCATCATCAGTTAGCTCCTGAATTATAATCTCAAGTAAACTTCTTTCTTCTGTGAATCATGTTTAATTACCTTGTCACAGCAGATAATATTATTGTTACCCAGAAGTTTAATATTTTTTCTTCCTTTCGCGAGGCAACTCTTGTGATAAAGTCCTAGACAATTGATACATATCGAATATGTTGAAAGCCGTTTGCAACATTTAAAATCACCACTATTACAGCTCTGCATTTTGAAAGCACTCTTAGCCGTTTCCAAAAACTATTCTACGCACACGACTGACAGAAATGACAGAAATGATCTTGATATAGAAGGGGAAATCGTAAAACAGAAAACGCATTTCCAGTAAAAGTCATACTTGGAAACCAAAAGTTGATTCCATTGGTAAATATAGTGACACTGGAAGAAGAACAAATAGATCGAGAACTAAATGTCAAATGTTACGGTTGTAAACAAATGGAACATTTCAAAAAAAGAAGTCTAAATAATGAATAGACCTAATAACCATGTCAAGTTATCGAATGTTTTCAATGTGGCATTTCTAAGTGGCAGTTCAACCGAGAAGATTGGTATGTCGATTCCGGAGTCAGTGTGCATATAATTGTATTAGAAAATGAAGTGGGGATGTGATGAATGAAGACATAAATGAGATCATTGTGACTAACAAGAATAGGATATCTGTCAAATGTTCTGGTAGTGTGAAACTTCAGATGAAAGTTGGAAAACTGATTCACGACATTATAGTAAAAAATGTCTTATTTATTATGAAACGCAAAAAAATTATATCTGGAAAACTTTGAAGTGTATCGTCGGATGTTTGAATATGCTTGAATTAGGAAAATAGCACTTTTCCAAATGATTATCTCTCTCATTCCCAAAAGGTGCATAACAAATAAAATTGGTGGATTTTTCTGAATTTTCAATATGATGCAGTTCATGTCATTATGAATAGAAATTAATCAGATGATATACCCCAAAAATTAAAAGTTTTTTTGATAGACGATTTATAACAAAGAATAACATTTTCACCCGTTTCATTATAGCTAATGTTGCATAAGATTGTGCTCTTTTATGAAAAATAATCCCTCCTTCCTCCCCTCCCCCACCTATTATGAAACGCAAAAATTATATCTGGATTATTTTGAAATGAATCGTCGGATGATTTGAATATGCTTAGGAAACTAGCAAATTTTCATATGATTTCCCCGAGGGGTACAAAACAGAAAAATTGGTGGATTTTCTGAATTTTTGATATGACGCGGTCTCTGTTATTGTGGATAGGAATTATTCAGATCATGAAATCAACTTTTGCTCAGAATAGACGATTTATTTTCAAAACCAGGAATAACATTTTCACCCGTTTCATTGTAGCTAATGTTTCATATGCCTAATAAAAAAATTCGCTAATTTTTTTAAATTTTCAATATGATGCAGTTCATGTTATTGTAAATAGGAATTAACAAATTGATGAAACCCAAAAATGGATAGTTTTTATGCTAGGGGGCAAATCCTATTCTAATTGGGGTTAGAGAAAATTGATAAGTTTATTATATTATTGAATTTGACATCTGACACAAATTGAATCACTCCAATCTGGCGAATCTTATTATTAATCACTTCACGACGAATCGTTTTCGAATACACTCTCGAATACGATTAAATGCCAGAAAACAATATGACTTATCGTAATCTAAAATTGAACAAATACAAATATCGTTCCACCTATAATGGAAAGTATATTCTGACCAAGATATAAAACATGTGACTTTGTCAACCTATCGTAGTAAACTGTATTAGTAAGTTTCAATACAGTAAGTAAATAAAATTTTCTAAATAATAAACAAATGAAGTTGTTTATTTATTCTCTATTCAGTTTCTAATGAGATTACATTTTATATTTGATAGAAGAATAATCGGTTGTAGGATAATGATATAAATAATAATTTCGTATAATCGATTAAACATTTTTTTTAACGAATCAAGTTCTCATTTTCCAAATCCTTGAGGTATAGTAGGGTTGGTTCTAGGATGAGTGGTATAATATCTCTTCCTTCTTCAAAATCTATATGACTCCATTTCTTGTATTTCACCACGTGCAATCCATATTTACTTGATTCATTCAACAAGCTATAGAGGCGTTTAGCATTCTAGAAAGATGAAATATTTCAATACCTGAATTCACAACCATATGCCACATAAAAAATATTCATAACTTCTTTATCTGACGAAGAAACATTTCAGGAGGTGAAATCTAAATAGATACACTTAATTATGAGAAGGATTATTTACAGCATACCTCTGATGGGAAGACAGAATCATTACTAAAACATAATGTACTCAATACATATAATGAAATTGTATCTAATTATTGTCGTACATGAAAGATATATAAGATAAGCTACTGTAACATTTTCACCGTGGGTTCACCAATAATTGACTACACTGAATAAAAAAACTTCATTTCACTTGAAATACAACAAACACTACAACTAAAAATTTCAACTATTATTTGAATGTCTATCGCCATACTAGATCCCTCCGCGTATCGCACTGTTACGTTCACTTCACTGTATACTTGACTATTCAAATACGCTTGCAGCCAGCGATTAAATATCGCAATGGAACATCGTAGAATTTCGCCGAAGTTCCATCAACATCAGTAGCATGTTTCTTGCTCCTTTTCGAGCGGCAGGTAACATTGGATATTCCCTGAGGTTGTTCGCCCCGAACAACATTCCAAGAAGGAACATCATGTCCCATGTAAGGACTCGGCCTCTCTATGTGAACAATTTTCTGCTAACTTCTGGGTGACAATGAGATTCTGTACACCAGATCGTTTATCTTTTTAGTTTCCAAGTAAGGTCATTGCCATGGTCTCTGCAACTTGGGGCACAAACCTTTCCGAGGTTGTGGTTGGTAGAGCCACACTGCTTTGTCCTCCTTGTAGCTCACTGGCAGCGACTTTTTGCTGAATCTTATTGGTCCTGGCAAATTCGTGTACAATTTCCAGTTTTTCCTTCAGATCATTCACATACTCTGAAAGAGGTACCTCTTGCTATTCATCGAAAGAACTGCCATACAATACATCTATCAGAAGCTTCAGTTCCCGATTAGTTAACAATATGGATGGTGTATAACCTGTCGCGTCATGTAGGGAGCTCCTGTATGCCAATAGAAAAAGAGGAACCAATTTATCCAGGCCTTTTTGGTTTTCGGAGATAAACATTGAGGGCTAGTTATTGATGGTGCGATCATGCCTCTCGACCATTCCATCGGATTATGAGTGAAGAGCAGAGTTATCATTTCCTTTTATAAATCCGATTCGAAGTTGTGGCCCTGATACGAGTGAAGTTCTTGGGGTACTACGTGTCTGCCAATTACGTTCAGCAACAGGGCTTCTGCTACCGTTTCAGCCTCGTTCGATGGGTAAGGCTACTACTTCAGGCCATTTGGAAAAGTAGTTCATCATAACCATAAGGTACTTGTTACCGAATGTGGTCATAGGGAGTGGTCCCAAAATGTTAACTGCGATTCTCTCGAAAGGGCATCCACTGAGGTACTACTTAAACATTCCTCTCTGCCTTGTCTTCGGAACCTGTCTCTAAGAACACAGGTCACAGCGCTTACACCACTCTTCCACGTCTCGACGGCAATTGACCCAATAGTACCTCTCACGCACTCTCGCTAGAGTTTCATTTACTCCGAAATGAACCACAGTGCGACCATCGTGGAGCTGTTCAAGGATACTCGAGATACACGTCTTAGGAAGGATCATCTGGAATCTATGGGTTCTTCCATTCGGGTTCTCCCATTTCCGAGTGAGTAGGTCATTCCGAATGCTCGGAGAGTCCCATTAGAGCCAGTAACCCTTTTCCTGCTGGCCGTGCTTGGAAATCTCTTGCCATTCCGGTCTCGCTCCTTTGGCAATCCAGTCTCGTACAGTTTTCAAGACGGGATCCTTCTTCTGCGCTACGACGATGTCTTGCCTCGTCAGGAAGGTAGTGTCACCATCAGAGGCTGTTAACGACCATACCACACCGTGGTCAGGTGATTCGTCAAATTGGCTGTCCGTATTCCTGGACAAGGGACCCTTACAGGTTGCTACCCTCCGGGTCAGAGGAAACCCGAAGCGGCGGGAGATAGGGAAGCTTATCTCCCTATCAAAGCTGTCCATAAAGGAGTCTCTGCCCGCTACCTTATCACGTCTGGTGGAAAGTTCTTCTTCTGGTAGCTGGGTATCCTTGTCCTCCTGGCGTTGGCAAAATTTGCATCCGGATATCAGGCATGGTCGCTTCGAGAGGCTATCTGCGTTTCCGTGACTTTTTCCTTTCCGAAGTTTCCGAACAACCTCTTCAATTTTTTTAGACTACTTCATTTCAAATTTCCTTCCGTCCCCATCAAACTTCTCATCGACTGTTTGTACTTATCCCTTTTTTGTTTCCTAAAATACTTTTTCAAATTCTTCTTCCTTTACTCACTTGGGAAGATTTCGAATCTTCAAATAAATGAAGGTACATCTTATTGTCTTTTTCATGTTTATTCTCAATATTTACCAATAATTTATGATATTCCTCTCTGTTTCTTTTTTGTTTTTCCAAAAATACCTAGTAGTAATTCACGATCTTCGTTTCGGCGTAATCTTTCTTCCTCTCTTCTGCGTTCATCTTCCTGTCTTCTGCGATTTTCATTCTCCGTCAGGCCCGCTTGCAAATCCTTGAACATTTTTTCAAGCTCTTCCATCTCGTCGTAATTGACACTCCTTGTTCCCACCATAGAACCGTGAATTTGTAGTCTATTATTTCACTTCCGACACCAAATGTTACGTTTTCCCCCGTGGGTTGACCAATAATTGACTACACTGAATAATAAAACTTAACTTTATTTCACTTTAAATACAACGAACACTTCAACTAAACTTCAACTATTATTTGAATGTATATCGCCTTACTAGATCACTTCGCGTACCGCACTGTAACGTCCATTTGACTGTGTCGATATCCTCGTGACTAGCCTTTAAATATCGTAATCGCATGCCGTAGAAATTTCGCCAAAGTTCCGTCGAAATCGGCAGCATTATTCTCGCTGCTTCTTAGAGTGCGTATTATACTGCTGTAGTTTCTCTCATTTCTGAACAGACTATAACTATAAGTTCTGTCTGTTTTCAGGAAACGCATAAAATTTATGAATGCTCTTAAGCGTCCTGTTGAAAAATTTCTGGCACCACGCTAGTCTTTTGTGGGGGTATAAGTAGCATTTATACCAGAAATATTTTGTTGAAAAAGTAGAATATTTATTGTAATGCCAAAGATAATTGGAATAAGTTGTCGTGTATGACCAGAAAGATCAAATGTAATTACAAAATAACATGTATTATTAATATACTACATTTTTGAAATAGTTGGAAAATGAAACCAAATATTATTCATTATGAGAAAATAGTAAATATATTATTTGTTTCAATTAGTGACAGAAGGATTATAAAATGTATTATAATTATCGAGGTGGAGCAAGTAATTACAGAAGCTGGCTTTATATGTACAACCTCACCTTTCGTAAGTACTTTCTGACTCGTTTTGCAATTGTTTATTATCTCTTATAGTACTATATAGCTCTTGAAGAAGAGCCAATAAAGTCTCGAAAGCTGGAACAGAAAAGAGCATTTTCCATGTCTCCGACTTTAATACCTGCTCCAATCTTTCGCAGTTTCTCAACTTGCCTAAACTATACTGACTTACGAAGAATCATCATCCTGTATAGGTTATTTTCACGGAATGATCCTGCACTTCTGTAGTATCGTGAACACCTTAAGTGCCTGATATCAGAACGTTGAGAGAGATGAGATCGCAACTTTGGCAATTCATACATTATTCAAACAGGAGAGTGCAGCAGTTATGTTCTACAATGTTGTGTATATACCTCGAAATATGGCGCTTCTGTATTTCTGTGTCGTCGTAAAACCACGTTTCTACAGGAGTTTTTTCTAATAAGTCAGAGCTTTTAGTGTTATGACACGCTCCGAAAGTCTAGACATTGTAATTTAAAGGAAATATCAGGCCAACTCCAATCCCATTGCAAAAAGCAGCGAAACTCCGAAGTTGGGGGTACTGTCCGCAAACTGCTGCAAACACAAAGAGAGTTTTAACGTCTGGCGACAAATAAGGCTACTTCGCCACTCTCTAGGTGGCCGACACATTGAACGACCAACAAAACTTACTGTTATCTGGATAGTTGTGAGTGTACAGGGTTTACTGGAGTGACTTTGGATTCAAGGGAGAATTTGAATGCTTTCGTTGAAAAATCATTTTTGAGGTAACGAAACTTTTGGAACCACAAAGTTACTTAAATACTATGAAAATTAATAAATCAGCATCACAAGAGGCCATTGAAAGTCCTCATTGCCGAGCACAAAAAGCACACACAGCGAGGAAAAACCAGCCAATCTGGAATTGCAGAGCATGTTTGAACTCATCAACATAACATCAAGTGGTCCTAAGCTGAGATCATCCACAGGGAGGAACACTGGTTCAAGAGAAAGTTAAAAGAAGCTGTAGATATGTTGTCCATAGGCGCATTCAGCCAAGTTAGCGTAGATATACGAAACATATGGAAACCGTTATTAAAGCGGAAACACGATTAACTCCCATTTTATCGCAATTAGTGAAAATCCTGTATATGTATTTTTGTTTGAAGGGGCAAGTGAGCATTTCTTTTTGTCATGATAAATAGAAGGATTTTATTGGAATTGAAACGAAAATAATGTGACATGGAAGTAGTCCATCTGTTGTCCAAAACAGACATTCTAGACAAAATTTTGTGAATGAAAATGGAGACGTCACTCAACTGGTTGTTTAGGAAATTCAACACTATTAGTAAATCAATCAATATTTCAATTCATCGTAAATTTCAACTGTTGAAATATCCATTATGGAGTACAGTGTCGAAATTGTTGAGATTCCAACATCATACCAAGCCCAAGAAATCTCCGAAATCTGATATCTTCAGTTAATTACCACCTACGTTTTGATTTCGTAATTTCAAGTATTGTTTCTCTGATTTTATCACCAAATAAAACTCACGACGTTTAGTTTCCCATAATCAAAATCACTTGAGCATAGCGATAGAAGCATGAGAGATTTTTTATGAAAATGTATCGTCCGTTAGTAATGATACACTTTTGGGTAATTAATCAAGTCCCAGATGTAGCAGAAATCGCTCAGGGATATAGTTTTTATTAAATAGTTGCTAATCGACGCAGAATTATAAACTCGGGCGCATAAAAAACGGCTACCTTGAAATGTAAAAAAATTGAGCATAAATAACTTTTTAATTTACAACCCGATTTTAATACTTATTTTTTCAAATGCTTAGTAATTTATCCCAGATTGATTAACATCGAACCGATTTTCTACTGAGATCCGATTTACACACATTATACGAGGAAATACAAAGTTTCTATCATCTAGTCTAGGTCATCACTTTATTGAAATATAGCATAGCTTTCGGATGACACTCAAAACCATCTTGTATGCAAGCTTGGTTCATTCCTCATACATTGTTTTTTCTTAGTCATGATTCGTTTCAAATTTATAGTTTTACGAATAGACAACGATTAAACATGCATCCTGAAAGCAAATGAATACTTCTGAGCTAGTTTTGCATACCAAGCTTGCATACAGGATACTTTTGAATGTGATCCAAAAGCCGTATATAAGTATGTATAGGATTTGTCCAGAAATGAAGAACACATGAAAACGCAGTGTCCGTATCAATATAAAAACACTCTAAAATTAACACATAATATAAAATACAATACAAAAGAAAACTATTTTATGATATAAAAAATTCGTCTAGGTTATAAAAACAACTATC
>WOGO01007834.1:0-10933 GCA_015342085.1 Leptinotarsa defecta
CTCTAGATAAATGATACATTGTAAAAATGAATCTGGAGTCATATATAAACTTCCAAACTGTTTGGCTACTGTATTACTATATGCCTTGAAATGACTATATACATTTGTTTCATTCAGTGCGGTACTAGCCGCCGTGGCAAAATTTGTACATACTTCACATGAATGTTTCCTTAAACATTTTCTCAAAATATATCCACAAACATAGCCCAAGCTGTTGCCTTCTGGAATGGCTGGAGTTCTACAATGATTTGTCTCTGCTCCCAAAGGTTTATAGGGATTTTTTGGAACTTCCACAGGAATCTTCATTCTATTCATATCTGCATCTGTAATACTAGATACTAGATAAAATCTCACTAGTATCTTCTAGACAGTTGGTTTCTTCTGCCTTTGTAAAATACTGGAGAGTAAATGTGTTTTGAAAGCTCTGGTAATTTGAATAGGAGTTGGGTTTCTGGCATTTCCACAAGTATTTCTAAGTTGACCAAAATAATTTTCCACAGAGTCCTGATCTACTATGTAGGTTTTTCTAAAGTTGCAGAAATGTCGAAATTGTTATCTGCCACCCCTCAATGAATTTCATTTGTCCAGCCGTGTTTTTTCCTTTTTTCGATATTAAAGTTAATTTGCTGAAAAATATTTTCATTTCTTTCAAAAAATCAATTTGTTTTGATGTTACAAAAAAAGGTTCATTGAAATCTTTCATAACGTCAAATCTATTTGAATTTAAAATATCAAACACTTTATCCATTTTTCCAATGGATGTAGCCGTTCCTATTGCTGCTGATGGTATCTGATTGAAACTGGCATAGGTATTCATAGCTGTAGCTACCTAATGACTGAAAACTTGACTAGCTAATTTAACTTTCATCCTTTGAAAGTTAGTTGGAAATAAATGAGAATCAGTAAGTTTGGGTGCTGGTCTATATTGCTTTTCCTTATCCAATTTGTAAAGTTGTTCAAGATGACTTTGGTTCATTGTATATTCATCAAATTTCGAAAAGTAATCGAAAAAATGGTTTCTGCTACATTTCAGCAGATGAGGAGTGTCAAAAAAGTAAAATATTTTTTTCTCATCAACAAAGAAATATGGCTGCTCTACAATCACTTCGAGATCTTTTCTGGCAAGTTTATAAAAATCAGAACCTAAATCTGAAATGACACCCCTAACTCTCAATCCAATTTTTGATAATTGTCTAACAGCTTCAATCACAATACTTTTTATATCCAGTATTGATTTTGATGAATTGGTAAAAAAGTATGCAACAGGCTGCTTCTAGTTCGAATGTATGCCTTTTGCCATGACTACCAAGGCATATTCTGCTATAGAAGCCGTTTTCTTGTTAAATAATTCTTCAAAATCAACTATTCTATCTTTTCCTACATTGTAGAATAAGTGGGACTTGATGCTCATGTCATCGAAACGAATGTTGCAATCCTTATCTTGATTACTGAAGTTATTGATTTCTAGTTGGATGACCTCGAAAATAAATTATTGTATCCTGACATCAGTCAAGTTCAAATTTTTACTAAACTTGTGTTCTTTCTGTTTTTTTTTCAATATAACTCGGTCTTTTCATTAAAATACGTATTCTGTTCCTCAGCTGAGTCTTCCGAGGGGAGTGACATGATAGTGACTAGAAGTTTCCACTTGAACAGACCTTGAGTTATCTGAAATAACAACAAAGAATATAAAAAATACTTGCAACAAATGTTATATATAATTAGTCTACATAAATAGATACATATTCCTAATAACGATACTTATATGAAGCATTATCAACATTCGCGTATCTGAAGATAACATATATTATTTGCATTTGGTCAATTATTGTAGTTGACTTTGAAGTTGCCTATTGATGAGAGAATGAAAAATTTTATCGAAATTAAAAAAAACTCTTTCAGATGTGGAAATCACACACACATACAAATAATTTCTAGATGCAAATGGATCTTCCAATTAAAAAAAAATAGTTATTCACATGTCGTAAAAAAACGGAAGAAAATCATACATCCATCAAATGAGTGAGAATAATGAGTATTTGACAGTGCCTCATCTTTATCTTTGTAAGCTTTTTCCAAACTTGGAGCTTCCTCATCTAATTCAAGTTCCATCGATAATAATTCAATATCAGTTTCCTTATTGAAAGATTCCTCGTTTATACAGATTTCTGATTCTTCTTCAAGTTCACCCTGACGTATGGGTGTCACGTCCCCACTTGTATGAGCATTTCCCGATGTCGTGGGTATATCAACTGTTGAAAATATAATTTTTAACTTCAGTATGAATAATTTTCCCTTGAATACTTCCAGTTATAAATGAAAATGTGGTTCTCGAAAATTCGTTGACCTCACAGATCTCAATAGTCATTAGCAATTATGGCAGGTAGCCCAAAAACTGTTCATATTTGGGAAGATTGCCGAAGAAACATCAACAACATTTCATTTTGTTTTGAATCGTTTTTCTGAAATATTTTTTATATTATTGGGTTGATTGTTGTAAATCAAAACTTCAGTATAAAATACAGATTTCTTAGTTTTGGGTTGCCTAGTTTGCTAATTATGAAGTGTCAATAGAATGAAATCCTAATGTTTTTCGTTATTGATGACAGAATCTAAGAAAAGACATATTTGCTATTTATAGTAGATTATGTGGAACATATTAATGGAAAGTAGCAAAAAAAGTTATTAGAATATACATTTGATACTTTGGTTTTGCAAAGATTTCAGTGGAAGTGATTGTTTTCCTACAGATACAAATCAAAACTTGATGTGGTTCAACAATTGTTTTCCTTTGAGGATTTCCAGTGGAATTGGAGGCATCTACTATTCGTAAAGTTCAATTTCATCAAATTAAATTCATAGTAAAGAGTCCGCATATTAATGACTCCACTATATATGGTCTATAACAATTTATTTTATGATTTTCGTTAAATGTTCATTTTTTTAATCTTACATGATAAATAATAGAAAAACATACCTTTTTTCGTCAACTGAAAATCGAAAAAATGAATCCCGACGTCACTCTGCAAATTACACAGCAACCCACAGCTCGACACTTGTTCATCTCGAAACTAAACACAAATTTTCCACAAATACAAAACCACCTCTTTCAACGCCTCGCTCTGTAATAATATTCCATGCCTCAATTTGGCTCGCTTGGTAAACGCCTCAGATTCAGTCGGTTGCGCTGTAGTTCGACCGCTATTACTGAACACATTTTCATTACTTGTCCAATTGAAATTTACTGATATTTTAGAAGAAAAGGGCTTTTCCAATGGATTAGAACGGATTGATTTGAAAAGAATCTCAAGTTCTTGTGAACTATCGAGCTGAGTTTTCGAACTTTTCAGAATTCCCAGTTCTTTATCCCTAAAACCCCTTGTGTAAACCATCAATTCCTGTACAATCATGGAACATTCGAAAGTTGTCTACAAGCTTCATCATACTTTGACCACACCTTAAATAGACAAGCAAAACATCAAAAAGAAATGAAAAAGATAACATATCGTTCCCGAAAAATCTTATGTGCACACTAGCACACTATTTTTCAGAAAACTTTAGTTTTTGGGAGAAGAGGCTTGGCTTCCTATTTCTCCACTTTTATGTACAAAATGTGAGAATCTTTCGAAGGAAGAAATGAATCATTTCGTTTCTAAATACACTTCTTACAAATATGTGTCGGTCACGCATAGAAGTTACTTCCAGATTTAAATTGGTAAAAGAGAATTCACAAAGTTTCCAAGTTGCTCTGATCTGATGATATACATTGGTATAGTTGATCTTAAAGAGATTATTTTGTCACCACTATACAATAAATTGGGCCTAATATGAATTATAAAAGCTTTGATTGATCAACTATTCACTAAGGCTGAAGCTATTCGTTGGGTCTGATATACGATAACAACTTCAAAGCAACGATAAGTGAAAAGGAAAAAATAGCTTGAAAATGATTTGAAGAAGTTGTAATAATGTTTTTGGGAAATGGGAAAGCTACGGAGTATAAACTTATCACAGCTAACGTAATAGAAATTTTTCAATGTCTTGGTTGACTAATGCGCCTTAAAGTCCACTTCTCGCACAATCATATCGATTTCTTTCCCTGGTGAAAGCGTTCCCAAGGTGAACGCTTTCACCAGGATATACAAAAAATGAACAAATGATACCATCTCTCTCTAATACAGAGAAAGGTCTCAAAAAGGAACAAGGCATCATCAAAAATGACCAACGGAATGGTTACTCCAAAGTGATGGCAGAACAGGCTTCAGCTGGAAGACAGTAAGAGTTCCACAAGAAAGAGAAGCCGCCACAACCACTACTTGTACTTTCCTACATCAAAGGATTGTTGGAGAAGATAATCAATTCCTGTACAATCTGTACAATAATTTTTTTATATCAGCTCGTGTTAAAAGTTAATTTTTTTTGATTTTTTTTCGTTGAAATTTCAGGTTATTGCTTAATATTGTTATTTTCCAGCCAACCTTTTTAATTTTCTATAGATTCTTCCAGGGATTTCAAATCAATTTATATCATATTAGACAATGGGAGTCCGAAGTAATCAAATATAATACGAAACATTGTCAACCACCTTCAAACAAACATAATGGGTGATACCTGCTGGCCATTTCACAGAGAACAACTAAATCTGTTCAAAATTTGTTTTTCCGTTAATCAGCTGTTGCCCCCATACGAACGACAACTCTCAGAAGTTAAGAAACTTGTGCGAGCTAAGGACTAGCGAGGTCTTACCTTTTAACGTGTGATTCCTAACACGGTTGCACAATCATTCCAGCTTCAACCAGACGAAAAATATCTGGTCGAGGCAGGAATCGAACCCACGGTCTTCCGATCGTGAGTCGGGCGCACTACCACCGTGTCCAATTCCACAACAATGTTTTGTGTGTTTTAAATATAATGGGTAATGAATAATTTTCTCAGATAAATTCGAAGTCTCCGATGTTCTTTTCACATAAGGCAGGCTGATCTTCCGAATCCGATCCTGGTCGAGAGTCCTGAAAGCATCAGCGCGACTCGTTACCAACATCGATTTCTTTAAAAATGCATTGCACATCTAATTACTAAATGGCTCGTTGACTGCGCAAACGCACACATCTCGATTCCTGATTGTCTGCATCGTTTCTCCTACGGGATTTCGCACCTTGAAAACCAATCTCACAGCACGATGGAATTTTTGATTGAATTGACGTTTATCTGGGTTTCATGTTCGTCGACGTTTGAAAATGGATTAACGAACTCCGCCGCACTGAAAGTTTGTGGAGGGCAGAAAAAGTTATTTGTTTCGAGTTTTCTGTCACAATGGATGAATGATGATTGATGCGAGGGTTACATGAGATTATTCAACAAATTTGAAAACACCAGTTTGAGTTCATTGCCATGAATGGAGAAAAAGAATGAAAAAACAACTATTTTTAAGGGAATTATTGAGCTTCATATCAATAAATATCTGTTCGGAATACTATTAGGCATCCTGCAATGAATTTAAATTCACAATTGGTAGATGATACGAAATGTCATATCATCTACCAATCTCCCACATTTCAATATTTAATAAAATAAAATGTACTTTTGACAAATATTTTTGACCGTTCAAACATTTTTGAGTCGGTAATTATTTTAGTGTTACAAAGTTGGCTATAATATCAAATGTGATCAAGTTGATACTTTTGATAAACGATAAAATACACAATTGTTTGTTTTCATTCAATTAATATAACCTTACATTGCAGTAAATATTACTGAAGTTTCATCCCAACACCAAACCGTTATTTGTAACACTTCCACACGTGTTTCGATCACCAAGTAATCATCTTCAAGAGTAAGATTAAACTAAATATACATACAATGTTTTCCTCATTTATACCATAAATACCTCTGCTAAGTACTTGCGTCTTGATTGTATTGAATTTATTCCAAAATGTTGCCTCGTTGACTAGTCTTAAATTAGTTTTACAATGTTGTGGAATTGGCCGCAGTGGTAGTGCTCCCGACTCACGATCGGAAGACCGTAGGTTTGATTCCTGCCTCGAAAAGATATTTTTATCTAGAGAATGTTTCTGGTTGAAGCTGGGATGATTCTACAACCGTGTTAGGAATCACACGTTAAAATGTAAGACCGCGTTAGTCCTTAGCTCGCATAAGTTTCTCAACTTCTGAGAGTTGTCGTTCGCATGGGGCGACAGCTGATTAATGGAAAAACAGATTTTAAACAGATCCAATAGTTAGGTAAATTTGATGAATAAAATATTATTTCAACAAGCTACATAGTGTATTATTGGGTATTGACCAGCATATAGAAGTATGGACTCCATCAAATGGAAGTGTGCTGTCATCAGCAAAGCAATATAATGGTTTCTTGTTTTTTTCCAATGAATCGTTGGTATACAATAAAAAGAGGGTTGAAGACAATATGGATCCCTGGGGAATACCAGCGTTGATGGTGAAAGTTTTCGAGAGATATCCAAATATGGGTGACCCAAGATAGAAGGTCGTTTGTTGATCTTTTCTTTGTTTCCGAAAGTCATATTGATGTATTGATGATCGTTCAAGATGCTGAAGCCTTCCAAATATTTGAGGATATGGTAGTTTGCGACTTTCTTCATGATTATTGATATCACTGATAGCAAAGCGACTATTCTATAGTTATTTAAAAAATATTTTTGCCCTTTTTGGAAATAGACTGAACGCGAGCAATCTTCCACCAAGAAGGAAACAACTTTTTCATAGATAGTTTGAAAAGCCTGCAAAACATTGGTTCGAGTTCATTTGCGCGCTTTTTAAGTACGATGACGGGCACTTCATCGGGGCCAGACGCCTTGTTGATAATAAGCTGTTTCAAAATTCGCCTGACTAGACGCTGTCGAAAAGTAATTTCCGGCATTGTGGATTCTAGTGTTGGAATAGTGGGTGGTGCCTTTCCCAGGAAAAGGAATATATGCATCCGTGGCTGATAGAATAATTTCCGTGACTTCAGAAGCACAAGTTGATGCTGATCTGAAACAAACATCTAGCTAGGGGAAATTTCGGAAATGGTCTGGAAGATCTTCCTATTCAGCTGATTTGTAATGCCAAACTTTGCGCGGCTTAGATTGTTCCCCAAAATTCATCTATGATTCACTCAACACTGAAATGAGTTTGTGGTCAAAAGATACCAAATGAGACCTTGTGTAAATTTCTGGATTGGTTGTTAGGTATAGACCTAGAAGTTAATCCGCTGCTTATTGCAAAGGCGTCAACTTCGTGACCTTGTTCGTCGTTGATATATGAAAATTTGAGCCATGCGATATTGTGGACATGGAAGTCTCCGAATATGGAAATTTCGATACTGGGATGATTGATTTGCAGGAAGTCAATAGTGTCTGCAAGTGAAGAGAATAGTGTCGTATATTGTGTATTGCTAGGTGGTCGATAAACGCAGCATATGAATTTGGTGACCTTCTGTGATATTATTTTGAACCAGATAACATCTCGAAATTTCTTGGTTAACAGGAGATATCGCTTCTGATGAAAAACGATATTCCAAAGTTACGTCTGAATCGAGAGTGAAAAATCATAGCCGGGATATAGAAAATTGACGGGATTTGTTGAACCACTGACTTCGAATTCTTTGAGTGCAAGAATATGAGGACTATTTGATTGCAGATATTGATGCACCGAGTTTGTATTTGAGTTGAGTCATCTAATGTTGCAGAAATCGATTCTGAATTTGCTAGTAGGCCTCTTAGCAACTGCATTTACCATGCTATTTTCATGTGGACTGATGTTAGGAAAACCCTACTGACTGTTAGAAATAGAGTTTTTTTATTAACTCCTGCAGGATAATGCCCTTGAATCTACTCCCACCCGGAGATCCGATTGGGGAGCTATTTTACCTCTGAATTATTTTGACCCTATGAGCGCCATCAGGCATTTTTCTTTATATTTCCACCCTGGAAACCGGAAACAGCGGTGCAGCAACGAAACATTAGCTCGAAAGCAATTTCACGCTGCCTAAGCCGTTGCGATGGTATCTCATCGGGCGATGCCGGGTGCGACCAGCATCTACCAATAAACAATTAGGTTTCAACAGAATAAGGTACTTCTTATTACGACGAGCTCGTTCGAAAATGGATGGTTGATAATTATCCATATTAGTGTAGAAGTAAACGTGGTCCTTGTTGCATTACCTGTTATGGCACCCTTAGATTTTCTATACAGATTGGTGAAATCTGTTTACGTTACACAATCACGGTCTACTCCGGAGCTCATGGTTCGGATGACAAGGGCTTCTAACGTAAGTATCCCTAAAACATTCCATAATGAATTCGTAAAAAACCTCAATATTGCCTTAAAACTGATATAAAACCGCTAAGTACTCAGTAACGGCTGATCCAATTTTCAAAAATAGAAAATGCCTAATGAATAATTGAAATACCTATTGAACGAGTCATCACAAAACCTTTCTTTCAATTTGTACCTATCAAAAGAGTCATCATGAAATCTTTCTTTCAATTTGTAAAAAAAGTTGGCAGAGGCCTCACGGAGATGAGAGAGGCAACGTATCGTTTTTCTCATCAAAATTTGATCAGAATAATACCTTTTCACGTGAATTTTGTCCGACCTTGAAATCTTATACTGTTTGAAAGTTGAGAGGGGCGGACTATTCATGTCATGCATGCCTAACTATTGGTAATGCATAACTATTGGTAAACGTGTCTCTGATTTATACTCGACGTTTGAAAATAGAGTGACGACCTTCCTCGTAGTGGAAGTTTGGGAAAAAGTGATTCGTTTCAATAGATGATAATGTGAGGGTTGAACATGATCATTTAACAAATAGAGTTACCTACTTCAGGGAATCAAAAATAATAGTTTTTAGTACTATACCTGCCAGATATTATATTACCATAACACTGTGTGCAAAACTTAGAGACCAGCAAGAACAATAAATCGTTAGAGTTACAGAGTCCGTTGAATAGGAAAAGTTGTATATTTTTGGACATATTTCAACGAATTCTTCAATTAGTTCTGAGGTTTTCCAAAATAATAAAAATTTGACAAAACCAATATAATTCCTCTCTGGCATTATTTAGGATGATATTGAAAAACAAACGAAAACTCCTTATAGCCTCATTTCAAACTGTATAGATTTTAGAATAGACGTTTTTTTCGAAAAACCACCATCAAGTTGATATTTTATATACTTGTTGCTTAAGTTAGGTTAGGTTAGGTCCAAAGTGAATGGGTCTCCATCGCAACCTGCGAGAGTTTATTGTGGCTCACACCTATTAACACTCGACCAAATAAACCCAGATTCTGAACAAAGCCGATTATTTTGTATTGTGAGTGGTCTTTCAGGTCGGATGGTGAGAGTACGGCAGGGGCAGGCACAAGATATGGCTTGTTTACTGCCAGTCTTCAAGCATAGCCCACTGACTAATTAGAAAGTTTTTCTCCCTCATTCAGAGGAATCGAGCAAATTTCGGATATGCAGTTGGTTAGTACCTCGTCCACTAGATGGAGTGACAATTTGCTGTTCGCTCCAACTTAGAAAGAGGAATGAAATACTCTGAAAGAATTCTGATTTTCAATTATGGAATATCAATGACTTTAGGTCGATGACGGCCACTATCTTGCACTGACGAGTGGCTAATGAGCCATAAACCAGTGTGCAAGTGTGCCCATTCCAAAATTGAAGGTCGACTTTTTCAGTTGTATTGCCAATTGCATATGCAAGAACTTTTCTGTGAAGATTCCAACGCCCTTCGTGGCATTAGCTAGGGGAGTTGTTATTTTCTAATAGGCGTCAGTCCATTCAACCTACTGTGTAGGTATATCCGAGACTGGCTTGAAGGTTTAAAGTTCATTTCTTTAGATTTGTTTACTGCCAGTCTTCAAGCATAGCCCACTGACTAATTTCAGTTCAAAGATTTTTTGAATTTCTAATGATTTTGGACTCACGTCAGAGGAATATGAGTAATTTTTCCGTCGAGTTTTAATAATAAGTGTTAGATACCTGGAGTAGTTTCTTTGTTGCCTCGAGAAGGTGCAAAACCAAATGCTTCACATTTACCAGAAGCAATGGATCTCAAAGAAGCACAAATATGCAGAAAACCGGGATGTACCGAAAATACTCGAATCAAGTGCATTTACTGGGAAGTTCTTTTTTTGTGTCTACCGGTGGCTCTTTGATTGAAGTCAATATGGGAATGATCAGAATAGTACTTATCTATTTATCTTTTGATTTTCATGGAATTATTTTCCAGCAGGTTGACTGCATTAACCTTTGTCGATTTCATATCATTTCTAGAAATATGTGGATTCGTTTTCCGATGGAATTCCAGCATAGCTTCCCAAATTTCTGCTGCCGCAGTTGTCGGTTGATTGGTCAAACCACCCATACTGACATAAAAACTTGGCAAGTTGACTTGGGTGTCACACCAATAGGTTGTTCCACTTATGTCTCGCTTGCGTTGAAACAGTTATTTTTATTAAGTACTTTATTCATTTTGTCTTCAGTCTAGGCATTTGTCTCTCTGACAAAATTCAGTTAAAAGGGGAAGGAGGCCAGGCTTCAACCTGAATGAGATCAAGATGGATGCACGTCTTCAGTCTAGGACTGGCTGCCAGGTACTAACGATGCCTTATCGGCTGAAACAGTTGTCTACCGGTGACTTTTGAATTGAAATGTATTTGGGAATGATCAGAATAGTACCTATCTATTTATCTTTTGATTTTCATGGAATTATTTTCCAGCAGGTTGACTGCATTAACCTTTGTCGATTTCATATCATTTCTAGAAACATGTGGATTCGTTTTCCGATGGAATTCCAGCATAGCTTTCCAAATTTCTGCTGCCGCAGTTGTCGGTTGATTGGTCAAACCACCCATACTGACATAAAAACTTGGCAAGTTGACTTGGGTGTCACACCAATAGGTT
>WOGO01007835.1:0-10933 GCA_015342085.1 Leptinotarsa defecta
ATACAATCGATCGCTTCAAAAATACTTCACTAACTTTCATCGAAAGCTTCTGATAATTCCTATTCCATATTCTCTGTTTCACTATCACTATCGTAATTCAAATCAATAATGGATTTATTTCCACCATAAATATGGAAGTGTCCAATCTCCATATAGTCTTTTTCAACCGAAATTACTTTTTTGATCCTTTTCTGCCAGTCATCTTCGGTAATATTAGATTCTTTAATTAGCTCTACTGCCTTCTTATCAGATTTTGGAAAATTAATTTTACGCCTGATGCTTTGTTTCAATTTTCTCCAAATCAACTTGATATGATTGAAAACACAAAAATAGGGTGGAAGTCTCAGTATGGTGTATCCATACTTTTCAGCAATACACTCAAGGGATACACTTTTTCAAATGTTTTTGTTTGTAAAACTTCAAGTAGTTGGTTTTCAGTATAGTAATCATTAAAATACAAATTGTTATCCATTAAAAAACTTTGTACTTCATCCTTCTTCGAATTTTTATTCGGTAATTTGATGAGCTGTCGCGAATAATAGGAAGCGTTGTCAAGAACTATCACACTATTCGCATCTAAATTGGGGATCAATGGGTTTTCAAACCATTCCTCGAAAATATTAGCTTCCATGTTCTTGTGATAGTCAACATTGCAGTACTCAAGTTTTTTCCACATAATTTCAAAGAATTCGTAACCCATCTTTATTTCCTCCGCAATGCACAATGATTATTCGCGATCCTTCGTTTGCTGGCATGTTAGCCGTACACATTCTCGAACCATCATTCCACCCTTTCGTAACTGTGTCGTGAGTCTCATACCAAGTTTCCTCCAAATAAAAAATTTTCTGTTGTTCTTGTCTATATTTAGTTATTTGTCTAAGTATTTGTTACGCAATTCCACTATTATTTTGCTTTCCATATCTGCTCAACGTTTGTTTATTATTTTAAATCTAAATCCTAGTTTCTTCATTCAATTCTGAAGAGTTTTGTCACAGCAGCTCACATTATGGCCGGAAGTATTGAATTTCTTTCTTATGATGTCAGTTGTAGGAATCTGATTGCTTTTGTGACAGTCGTATATTGTTTTTTTCAATGATTTTATTAGATGAAAATCTAAAGGTTTTGGTAATCCTGAATCACATCACGTCTTGCGTTCAGAAGGTTTGTTTTTGACTATTTTACGTACAGTTAAGAAATGAATTTCGGTCAAATCTGATGTTGCTTACAATAGTTTGTTTCCCTCGAAACCAAACTTGAGATGTAGATTCTTATATTCATATTGAAACATACTCTCTGTGTTTCAATATTCAAATGCATCCGAATCTTACTACTTGTATCTCTTTTTCGCATTGTTCACCATCGCTATTGAAATCACTATACTGGAAAAGGTCTGCGTTGTTATCACACTCGTTATTACTATTAGTACTTGTCCAAAGACGCCACATTTCAAATAGATAACAAAAATTTTAAATAATTATAACTGCACCATTATCGAAGTTCAACACTCAAATCGCGATCACTTCCTGAACTGAACACGATGGCGATAACTTTCTCTGATTTCTATTGGTCACCGTAACGTGACTTCAAATTTAATTTTATGACTCTTCAGCCAATCATGAAATTCGGTTAGTGAAAATAATCCAATACAAACCGCCAATTCTACAGTCCACGTGGACTAATTAGCAGCCGGTTCATTTCTCTGTATTGGTTTTTTGGCCTTTGAGAGTGCCGCCAACTTTAAATGTGCACAATATCGTTTACTTCGACTATACTACTATTGGTAGACCAGAGCTTCGGAAAAGATACACCGGAATATGTCCTGTGGGGTCCAATAAATGGATTACTATTGTCTTCGCAGTTAACTCATACACCATTGAAGATGCCTGCCGCAGTATCAGACGAAATATTCGGTACTATTCCATTCCATTCACACATGGCCTACCAGCTCGGATTTCGTTCTTTCTAATCATAAGAATATTATTTGAAAATTTTATGCAGATTTTTTTAGGTCATTTTAATTATCTTAACATTAAATTTTTGAATTGTGGCAAAGTATGCGAGAGGAAAATTTGATTCTAACATAAAATATGAAAACAAAAACTCAATTATTCAGATATCAAACAAAAGACAGATACTGGGTAAACTCTTTGAAAATTTTGTGTTACTGAATAATTAAAATGGACACAGAACATATATTCAATTTGAATAACAAGATGAAAACGGGTCCCAACCAATTCACTTATTTTATTCAATTCATTACGTTACCTTTTGAGGTATTTTAAAGATAATTCTGCTCTTTTAAAAGGTTTTCATGATTTATTATTCAAATGTTTCTAAAGTTTTCTTCAGAAACAGAATTTTAGTATTTTCGCCACTTCAAATGGTAGAAATGAACAGAAATTCTACAAATTTTAAATTGCGAGGCCTTGTAGTTTCACTGGAAAAACACCATTCTTAAGAATAATTTAGACCACCATGACGATTTGTATGCCTCCTCGTACAATGCTTAATAAGAAATCTGCGACTTAACTTTGAAAAGTTGATATCCGCTTATAAATCAAACCTATGACGTACATTTCTAATTTATTACCATTAAAAGATCTTAAAATGAAAATGTATTACGCCTGAAAGATGATTCATTTATATGAATGAATGTAATAGTGACAAACAGCAAATAAGATATAATTTAGTGGCATTCTGGATGCATAAAGTGCAGTAACAGTAACTCCATCAAGTCCAGTAATAATATGTATATAATTTATTTTTCTCATCTTTAAAAATTATTGCACTATTTATCAAAGACGTTGTAGGTAGGTATTACAACTCATAAGAGATTCGTGGAATGACTTTCAATTTCTAAGTAGATTAAAACTGAAATGAACCAATGGATATAAACGTAGGGTCTTTCCACAATTCCAGTGAAGGGTATTTGAAAAAACTACAATAGGTAGGTAGATTCGTTAGAAGAGATAGCGAGAGAAAGAAAGAAATAGAATTCCCGAGTATTTTTCTAGATTTGACAAGTTCCAGGGAAACGAGTAATTAGATTTCACTTTCTCAAACTATTCTCAATTCGTTCCTACAATGAACGTAAAAAAAGAAAACTATATTTTCTTAGCATTATTTTTCGTATTGAATAGCATTTTTACATACGTATTTTTTTGGCTAATAGTGTCACTCCACAACAAGCACTCTTCCCAAACACCAGAACTGCAACACTATTCTCGACGCGCATTTAACCAACCTTGTTGACGTCTTCAGGAGATAAAGTTGACCACAAAATGATTTAGACTTTCACGGCTAAGGTTTTCAGTGTCATTGCTTTTCGAGTTTGAAAGCCGTGGATTTTTGGAATTTCTTCCAAAAATTACAAAAATCCACGGCTTTCAAACTCGAAAAGCAATGATACTGATAAAGTTGATCAATTATAACTCTAAATTTGGTCTCCATTTTTATCTGACAGGGAACAAAATTTTTGAATTCGTCATTTCATTCAAAAAAAATCTTCATATTTTATTCCAATTATTCATCAATAACTCTTATCCAGATCCTCTGTCGAAGAAGACCGTATATTATTACGTTTATCACTGACATTCGAGTTACTATTAATGATAACCAGTTAGATCAAACTCCATCGCAGTCTGTTGATAATATAAATGAGGCTAATCCATCTCTAGATTATATTTTATTCTTTTCTTTACCTTAAATCGATGATGTGACACCTAAGTTATGCAGAATTTTCAAAAATTCAAATGTAAAAATAGCATTCAGAACCATTTCAGCTATTAATAAATTGTTTTCAAAACTTAAAAAAAATCTCCTATAAATTTTCAATCAAAATTAGTCTACTCAATTCAATATATTGGTCAAACATCAAGACTAGTCAAAGATAGAATCAGTTCGCTTAAAAGTGATAGTAGACATCCTGAGAGATGCGCTCAAAGGTCATATAATGGAAAACAACTCAACAAAAAATTTTAACAATTGAATCAAAACGAATCTAAAAGATTGTTTCTGGAAATGTCGTTTATATTACAATCAGAAAAATGCTTTAATAGAAGGTAAGATATCAACCAACTCAGTGAAATCTATGCGTTTTCGAAAATATACACAAAATTCAAAGTAGGAATACTTCAGAAATTACACTGGAATAAAGTAATAACTTTTACTCCTTCACTTTTCCGACTTAGTTAATACCTAATTGTTATATTATGACCAAAATTACACAAAACCTTTGTAAATTGTGGCCAATGTTATTCTGATGTATAAGCTGTATTTGAATAGAACTGGCCGATACTTGATGAAAATCCATATTAAAAAACTTTCAGATCAAATTCACCATCACTAATTTTCCTTGATAAAATAACAACTAATAATTGTGTATTTTTATTAATTAAATTCAATGTCACAAATAGTTGGTATTGGGTTTTCTCATTGTTATGCATACATAAACATACATTGTTATGCATACATGAACTGTTCCAATTTTTCCATAGTTTCAATATAGACAAACAAACAAACAAATACATATTTTCTCAAACTTAACCGTTTTCAATGTATTTAATTTGTTTACTTAAAAAAAAATATGTAATCGGCTCTCGAGTGATTTTCCTATGCAAATACAAAAATTTGATAGAATACATAAATAAGCTATTGTAGGAGTAACATTGCCAAAATGTCATACAAGGTGTTCGGAATCGAGATGACTTTGACTCATTTTCATGAAACATTTCCTATATCAAAAATTTAATTTTCACGGGATATTTCAGTTTTTCTTGAAAAAATAAAACATGCATACCATGTCCACCATAAAACTACAGTTTACCAAACCAGCAAATTAAGGATTTTGAAATTAATACAAAATTATTATGTATATTAAAATAAATGGTATTGGTATATAATAAAATAAATGGAAATTGGTAAGAAGTAAAGCAACCTGTAATATATGTGACCTATCAGTTGCGTTTTATTATAACACGTCACTATTATCACTGATGTTTTGCCTCTTTTATCATTATTATTTTTAATTAATAAAATATCATGTTTTGATACTCATTATTATTATTAATATTATTGATTAATTATCATATTTCAATACTTATTAACCTATTCCCGATGAAGACAAATTCAAAAATTATAAAAATTGGTCCAGCCGTGCTTGACTTCTTTAATTATCATTATTTTTATGTTTCTTTTCTTTCATATTTACCCATCTTTTAAACCTTCTTGGACTTCCACAAATAATTCAAAACCAAAGTTAGCGAAATCGGTCCAGCCGTTCTCGAGTTTTGGAGAGACTTACGAACATCAACTCATTTTTATATATTAGATATCATTTTTATTGATAAAATATCATATTTCAATACTTATTATCCCATTTCCGAAGAAAACAAATCAAAAAACAGATAAATCATAAAAATTGGTCCAAACGTTCTTGAGTTGATATTTCAATACATATTATCCCATTCTCTAAGAAGACGAATCCAAAAATTCAAAATTGGTCCAGCTGCTCTTGAGTATTTTTATTATTAGATATTATTATTTTCATTGATGAAAGATAAGACAAAGATCATAAAAAGTGGTCCAACCGTTCTTAAGTTTATTTATTATTATTATTGCATTTCATCATTTCCATTATCTAATATGATATAAATTGATTTGAAATATCTGAAAGAATCTATAAATAAATTGAAAAATTATCTGAAAAATAATAATTATATTGAGCAAAAAAAACTAAAATTACAGTAAAATGAAATACAAGCAAGAATAAAAAATTGAATTAATAACATGAGATGAAAATTAAAAATTATTAACAAGAAATGAAAATTAAAACTTAAAAGATTCCAAACCAAATTACTTCACGACGTTTCGATTGTTAGTATCCACAATCGTCTTCGGGTGATAACTTCGGATGAAGTAACTTGGCTTGGAATCTTTTAATTTTTAACTTTCATTTCTTGTTAATAATTTTTAATTTTCATCTCGTGTTAATAGTTGAATTTTTTTTGATTGTTACTTCTATTTTATCTCATTGTAATTTAAGTTTTTTTTTGCCTAATGTAATTGTTATTTTTCACCTAATCTTTTCAATTTTTTTATAGATTCTTTCAAGGGTTTCAAATCAATTTAGGTATATCATATTGAACAATGGAAATCCGAACTAATAAAATGCGCCACGAAACTTTGTCAACCACCTTAAAACATTATTTATATTGATGAAATATATTATTTCAATACTTAGTATTCTATTCCCGAAGAAGACAAATCCAAAAAGAAAAAAATCATAAAAATTTTACCGAAGTATGCGCTGGTCAGGCCCTATCCCCCGAAGCCCGATACATTCGGGAGGGCGCGCCAGCATTATCAACCAACGACCACTCCCCACATCGTGCGGTAAGTGATCATTGGGTCCGAGAATCATGTGCCCTGAGCAAGCGCAGTGAGCCAAGAATGCGTTTGTCCGGTTAAGATTTCCGCCTTAGTGCGGCAAGCCGGTATGATTTTATATTCAAGAATAGAGAAGGCATCATTCCACCAAGGACTGCCATAATCAGAATAACCACCTTGAGAGAGTGGTATGGATAGAGTCTGTAGAGTCCGAAAAGAAAATCTCGATAGTTTATCCGTTTTTCCTTCTCTTTTCGGACGATATTCGTCTCGCCAGAAGCTGAAAACTCCACGACAAATATCGCCTTGCTCTGGTGGTCGAGAAGGACTTAATCAGGCTTATTGGCTTGTATGAGCCTGAGGGTGGGGAACGAATAGATCCAATAAATTCGGCTCCTCGTTCCCCACAATGGATTCAATATCCCCCGAAACGTAGGGCAACACCGGTGTCTCGTCAATACCGTACGAGTGCCGTAGATGGTAACATAGCACTCTCAGGGCCACATTATGTCTATGGATATAGGCCGAGACCGCATATGCTGGAAATGCTGACAGCAAGTGCGTTAGGGTCTCGGACACCCCGCGGCAGGTCCTGCACCTTGTGTCAGAAACCTCTATACCTATTACGCGACTGCGGTAGACTAAGGTGTTGAAGACATCATCCTGGCAAGTCATGATGAACTCGTCAGTTTCCGACTTCAGCTCACTAGACCTGAGGAAACCGAAAGTCAGACGCTTTGATAAGCCAAGGTCTCCAATGTAATTGAAGAAGACCTTATGCATTGGTTTAATCTTGTGTTTCTACAGAAGTGAGGTGTTCTCTACGGCTTTTAAATGAGCTTTTTGCTGAACGGGTTCCAACTCGGTGGCAGAGTTGTGGTCACCTCGTTCACTGTCGAACACTAAACCGATTTCGTCTGCTACTCGAGCAGCTGCCCTAAAGAGAAATGCTTCAGTTCCTGCTCTTTAATGGTAACGGACCATGCAGAGAAAGGGATTCGAACTCCTCACGACTTTACAGACTATATCCAGTACCATTCTGTCATGTAGAAACTCCAAACTCAAAAGTCCACAGCCTCCCTGTTATTTTTTATACCGAAGAATACGCTGGTCAGGCCCTATACCCCGAAGCCTCGATACATTCGGGAGGGCGCGCCAGCATTATCAACCAATGACCACTCCCCACACCGTGGGGTAAGGGGTTATTATTATTGTTTTTATTGATAAATCATCATATTTCAATACTTATTATTCTATTCTTGATGAAAAAGAATGAAAAACACAAAAATCATAAAAAATGGTACAGCTGTTCTTGAGTTCTTTTATTATTTTTCTTTTCTCATATTTACTCATCTTTTAAACCTTCTATGGACTTCCACAAATAATTCAAAACCAAAATTAGCCAAATCGGTCAAGCCGTTCTCGCGAAACCCACGAACAACAATTCATTTTTATATATCAGAAGATTCATAAATGTGAAATGGATGGAAGATGGATAAATATATGTATGTATGTTTGTGACTCTTTCACGTCTAAACGACTGAACGGATTTGGATGAAACGTTACCATAATACTGCTTATACATCAGAATAAGATAAAGGTTACAATTTACAAAGGTTTTCTGTAATTTTGGTCATGATATAACGATAAGTATTAAGTAAGTCGGAAAAATTCTTGCTCCCTGAGAGCTATCTTGGCGTTACCACGACAAGATTAACTTGTCGCATCGCAGTAAGCCATTACGCGTCACGTCTACTGTAAGATGACAGGTGGGAGCGATGCGCGGAAGTAGAGGGGAGGGTCTAAGCAATGAAGCCTCATCGAAAACGCGACCTGAAAGCGGGCAGACGCGTGAGGGCAGACGTTGTCGAAATTTCTTTATAGGTAACATAATTCGACTCTGAAAGCTATTTCATTACTTAGTGCAGTTGACATATTTTTTGGTAACTGTATTTTTAAAGTAAAACTATAAATTACTAGCTATTGCCCGCGGCTTCGCCTGCATAGAATTTGGTTTGTCACATCAAATTTCGGGACAGACCATTTCAAATAAATAGTTACAATATTTTTTAATAACCCAAAACTTCAGGTTTCCAACTTCAAAAGTGACGAAATTCAATACAATCTTTGAACCCATTTTTCCACCTTGGGGGTGGAAATTCCTGATTGCCTTTCTTGATGATTATTTACGTTATACAAAAAACCTACCTGCATATTTCAAGATTCTGGGTTTGGTAGCTTCGGCTGTACATTAATATAAGAGTGTCAGTCAATCAACAGTTACCCACTTATACAATACTAGCTGTTCCCCGTTGTTTTACCCGCGTTACCGTTAGAACCTAACCTATGTGTAATTCCAGGTCATGATCTATCTATATACCAACTTACAGTTGAATCTCTTGAGCTGTTTTAGCGTGAAAAAGTAAAAAACGTAAATACATACGTTACATTTATCCATCCTTACAAACTTCATATATTTATAATATTAGTAGGACTAGGATTAGTAGGATTACCAATGTATTTCGTTCTAATCCTTTCAGTTTGTTTGCTGATATTATTCAATATTGTATAAGTGGATACCTATTAATTGATTGACACTATTATATTAACGTACACCCAAAGCTACTGAACCTAGAATCTTGAAATATATAGGTAGGTTCTTTGTATAGCGTAAATAAGCATTAAGAAAGGTAATCAGGAATTTCCACCCCCAAGGGGGAAAAATCGGGATTCAAAGATAGTATTCAATTTCGTCACTTTTGAAGTTGTAAACCTTAAGTTTTGGATTAATAAAAAAATATTGTAACTATTTGTTTAAAATAGTCTGTCACAAAACGACATGAAACGTTTTGTGTTGGTGTTGTCTTGGAAATTTGGTTGTTGCAATGTTTTTTATTTTTATGTATCTAATATGTCTTATGGTTTTTTAAATAGTAATATTATCAACACGAAGAAAGTACTTTTCGAGCCCTTGAGAAGAATTTAATTAAATTCGAAACGTCAACAAGAAAACAATTGTTTTTTAAGGATTTTCAAATATTCCAACTAGGGCGCCCCCCGTGGAGGGCGGAAGGGGCGCGTTTATATATGAAAATTACCTTTGAATCACTGTTTCTCGGTACTGGTATATTTTCGAAGGCTGAAATTTTGTATGTAGAGGTTCCTTTTATGTTGTAGATGTGCAATGAGAAAGGATTTTTGAATATTCCAACTGGGGCGCCAGCCACGGGGGAAAAGGGCGTGTCCATAAAACAAAATTATCTTTTCATCACTGTTTCTCCATGCCCTTAATTTTCCAGTGGGTGAATTTATATTTAGTATCAACATTGTACCCGTGCGGAGCCGTGGCGGGTCACTATTAGTTCATAGGAGACAAATCGGGAGAACGTGCTGGCCAAAGGTATCTACGGCCCATTCATGGCAATCCACCTATCACGAAATAATTGATCAAGTAATATGTCTACGGTTCCGCAATTATGAGACGGTGCTCCATCCTGTTGGTACCAAATATTTTCCGCATCTTCAATTGATAAATTATTCACTGCCACAAACACAATGCACGTTAAAACTCCAACTTTCTTGGAAATATGTGTGGATTTTCATCAGCTCAAAAATGTTAAATGTATCTTCATCACCTCATATAATTTTTTTTAAGAAAATGTGGATCTTCATGACTTTTTTTATCACAAAACTGCAATGCAAATCCGTGTCTTTCAGATGATGTACCAGATGATATTTAAACGGTTTACATTTATTCTTTTTCAGAATGCGGTGAGCGGTTCTGGGTTTAACTGATAGTTTTTTCTCACAATCTTTCAAAGACGCATTCTGATGACTGATGAGCAGTAAAAATAGAGATATTCGATGACAGCTTGCACTGGTATCACCACTTTCTCATGAATAGCACTACTTTCTCACGGATAACATAGTCATATTTGAACGAATTTACACAAAACGTTAATAAGTTATGCACCTTTCTATAGAATCGCTCCACTGTATGAAAATCCGTTCGAGTTTATAGCGTTCAGACAGATATGGCAGGGGACTTTAATTCATAATTTGCAGTGATCTCTGTTTTGATAATCAAAAACAAACAACAATTGAGAAACAACCTACAGGCGCTAAAATTACATCTGAAAAAAATATATTTTTTAAAAATCTTCAGATGATGTGGTGCTGCAGGTTTTTCCGGGTTTTCCTGCAGCTAAAAAAGCAAATGCGCAACTGGAATCAATGAAGTCGCCCCGGAGCGCCAATCAATTTTTGTTGTTTCTTAATTTCATGATTTGTATTACTTTCTTCTTTGATGAACGGATAATATATTTTCTCAATACGTGTGCTAAAGCAGTAGAAAGCAAGTTGTGTGTTGTTTACTACAGTGTGTCAATTGCGTGAATATAAATAATGATGAAAAAAAATATTGCACGTTCTTAAATACAAGAATTCTTAGGTAACTGCACCAGACAAAATTTTTACTTCACTGTCAAGTAACTTAAAATCACGAAAGTAATGGCAGCGCGCTATGCAGAAGGCCGACTTTGTATCT
>WOGO01007836.1:0-10931 GCA_015342085.1 Leptinotarsa defecta
TAATTCCATAATTACTTGTATCGATGAGTTTGTTCTATCTTTCAGGCCGTCATCTTCGGATAGCTTCTTCTGTATGATTTGAAGTGCTTCTTCGACAGGAACGTTGGTGTAGATTCTTTCCACGTCAAAACTGATCAGTTTATCGATTTCCACTAGTAGTTCAACAAAATGCCTAGATGATATTTTTCTTTGCAGTGGTTTGATTATTGGTAGTAAAAATCTGGACAAATTCTGAGTGATATTGAACAAATCAATATTCATCGTATGCAAATCGGAATAAGTTAACCATAACAAAAAACTAAATTATTCCCCTAACAAAACCCCAAAAACCAAATTCCGAAAGGCGCCCATCAATCTCAAAACTTATTCGACTGTCTCATCAAACGTGATAGATCGCGCAAACAAAACATCGGCGGAAAAAACGTGTTTCATTTAACACACACTCACCCTCATAATTACAAACAAGCGTCGGAGGGGATGCAGAACGTCGGTCGGTGGGTGGTACGCCACCCCTTGTATTAGTGGCGACAGTGATATATGTCGCCAATATCAACTGAGATGACATTCTCAATCGATAGATCGCTCCCTCGGCGTCCCTGCAACGTTCGATAGTCCTCCAGATGCATATTAGATCGAGGTCGCTGTTTGTCGAACAAATATTTATTAAAGACGTAATTAGAAGTGTGCTTATCGGAGAAGAGCAGCATGAGGTGACAACGCTAACGATCTTCAGCGAAAATCATTTTTCTAAGCATCTGACTCAAACGTAATAATGTAACTAAAGAGTATACAGGTTTATATGCTCGAAGTTTCGTATACAACCGTGGTATAACCGATTTAATGCAGTTGATCAGTCCAGCTTATACATTGGCCAGAGAGAAACCCGAACAGTTTGTATTAGTTTTGGTTGTTACAGTTGTCGGGACTGGTGATAGGTGAATTATTATTTAGACGAACACAGCGTTAATCAACAATAAACTTCATTAGCAAGAAAACACAACGACAAACAGGGTAACCTCGAAGAACTAACGCTAAGTTTTTTCTCGATCAGCAAGGAGACTCTAGAGCGGGTTTAGTTCTCGGCGGAAACCCCAGAATAAGAAATAGTTCTTGGCCGAAATCTCAGAACAGAATGAAAGCATCGGCTTAGAAATGTGTTCGAAGTAACTCTTGAAAAATTATCATTGACAAATGGTGGGAGTCTTAGATATAGTCAAAAAGGATCAACAACTTGGGCCCGAATTCCTTATCTTAATCCATAAAAGTGTACCTACTCAAAACATCCCAAGTGGTGTCGTTCTAAATATTCATCCGTTTTTCGGCAATAAACTTTCGTTTCCATAGAAGAGAGCATTTCAATAATATGCCATGAGAAAATATGAAAATGATAAGTAGAAATTAAAATAAAAGTCAATAGTGCTCAATAGTGAAGTTATAATAAGTTAATTTTCTAAGAAAAATTTATAATGCAAAATAAAAATCAATAAAGAAATAAAATGGGTTTAAACTAAATAGTTTTAGGAAAACCCTACACAATTTCAGAAGTCATCATCGAAACTTATAAAATGAATATTTCTAAGGAAAATACTAGATGATAATATCGTGCCATGGATAGCTATGATGCAAAGCATTTTGCTGTCATTTTTATCACATCTTCTTTGGAAAACAAAACACTCACTCTGATATAATGAAAGTGAGCAGACAGTTGGTATTTTCAATTTTTGTTTAATTTCTTCTCAATTTGTAAAAATAATGTATTCTCATAATGAAACAGTGAATATGTTATGGAACATCCAGCCCATTAGTGTTTCTGTGTGCTGAAAATCATTTCAGACACGAAAGAAATCGAGAGGCGAAACAGAAGTCTATTATGAATAAAGAGACTGAGATTAACGTTACTTTTATGGTTGAGGTTGATGAAACAGTTTTTTTTTAGAGAAATTAGTCGAGAACTGCAGATAAGTCAAGAGTCAGCAGGAAAAATACTGAAAAAATACGGATATCGAACACAGTTACATTAACATTTATATGCCAAAGATGACTAAGGCTGGGTAATGTTGTGAATTGACTGCTTCAAAATCATAGAGGTAAACCAAATTTAATAATCTCATTCAGTCTGCGAAATTTGGCACATTATTTATGAAAACAAGAAGCATTTGTGACCTCAGTATCATTTCTGAAGGCAATGTCAATTATTCATATAAATATTCTTTTCAAAAACAAAGACTATGTCAAATTGTTCCAAACCAATACTCAGACTCTCTTACTGATATGTTGTGGAATTATCTAGTTGACAGTTTATTTATTTTTTGTGGGATCAACCATTTTTAAGGTTATAATACATTGAATAATATATCGAAATGATTCTGAACAAATATGAATTCTAATACTTGTGATGCACTATTTGGAACGTCAGGTGTGTAAAAATGAATATTACTGGAATTTCATCCCAACACCAAACCGGCATTTTAACACCTCGACACGTGTTTCGATGACCAAGTGATCATCTTCAAGAGAAAGATTGAACTGTTTAATTTCCTCTTCCTCTTGAAGATGATCACTCGGTGATCGAAACACGCGTCGAGGTGTTAAAATAACGTTTGGTATTGGGAATAAGATATTTCACAATAATTTTTATAATATGGAATTAAAAAAGAACTAATTATACATGAAAATAAAGTTTCTTGCGAAGAAATTTTTATATACAGTGCATTTCAGTTAAAACAATCCAACCTGAATAAGTCACTACACATTCTTTGACTATACAAAATAAATCCCTTTTCAGTCACCCTTATCCCATAACAACCTCCATTTCGAAAGTTTCAAATGAGAATAATAAGTCGAGCGACACCTTATTTGAAATGTATTCCAAATAAAATGAAAAGAATAAATTACAGGCAAGTTTTGGTTTCACTATCTCACTGGAATATAATTATAATTAAAATTTTATTTTGTTTCTATTGATAAAAGACAATTGAATATTTTTGAGATCTCTTTCATCATTTCTATATTCACTTAATATCAACAGATCACGCAATGTAGGGATTGACCAATAAAAAAAATGATAGTGATAAATTAAACCGGTGTCCAGCAATATCTCTTCCGGTAAGACTATGAGAAATGTTTACTTATACGAAAGTAAATAAGATATCCTGAAGTGATTTATGTAATCTCGACTTGATGAACCAGATATAAAGGTACGATAGTAATAGATAGTACCTGATAGATGATAAATAATTTATAATGTACAATATCAGTTTCTTCATCAAAGAAATATGGTTCGTCTCGCATATCTTACCTGGTAGTATATGTGCTTTATAATTTTTGTTTCGAAACCTCAAAGAATTTTTATTTTCAATTTTGAACAATAAATAATGAAGTTTGGAACAATCATGAAATACAAATCAATACAAAGAACTAAGATTATAAAAAAAGGAAAGGAGAAAAAAAATCACACCAAAGGTGGTGCTTCGTTTCCTCCTGTTCATGAAAGAGGACATATGCCTCATTGCTCACAATTGATTCAGGTGAAACTGGGAACACGTGTGAATCGTTGTATTCATGCCACGTGCCACTATATGGGTGTCTGCAATATGCTGTGTAATGTCCGTTGTAAGAAGTTTCACTGTGATTTGAAAGTGCATATAGATTATAACGACAAGGAGCCACATTGTCTGTTGCATAACTGCTCATATCTAATCCATCTGAAGGAAACTCAATGGAAACATTCAATTTGCCTCTGAACCTTTCCGTCGGAGAGAATCTTTTCGAATGAATTACTAAAATACGGGGAAACTTATAGATTGATAAGGACTTTGTACATTTTCTCCGGTATAAGTATATTGTTCACGAAAGCTGATTTTGAAGTGTAAGGGAAGGCCTTCGCGGAAACAAAAATCAACGGTTTATTTAAAATACTCTCACAATCTAAAAATTGAATAAATCCTAAATATACTGATGAAGGGCAAACCAAAACGTTATAGCATAATATAAGCTGTATTGATCAGTTACTAGCTGGGTGATCCCAGATGTACCCGGCCTGATTTAGAGACTTTCTAATGAATTAATCGACCTGAAAAGGTCAGGTAGGAATTCATTAACTATCTGAATCAGTTAAATTTTCGAAAGTACCGTAAACAGATTCAATAATGGCTAATCATTCAGTTCAGTGTGATCGTTCATGACATATTGAGAGTTTATGAATTTGTTTATGTCCCTCTGTGACTAAATGAGTGGCATATATGGAATCAATGTTTCCATTCTGGAAACTATTTCTGTGTTCTTTTATGCGTGCTTTGAACGTTCTTTCAGTTTGACCTATATAAAACTAAAATCTTTGTTATTCTTAATATGTACACCTAAGTTGTTGTTGGTTTTGAAAGCAATATTTACACCTTTGTTCTGAAATATTCGTAGTAGGTTGGCCTGAATAGGTTAAGGTTCCATACCTTTTATCCTCATCTCTTCGAATTGGGTAAACTTTCTTCAAAGCTTGCTGTATAACATTTTTGATTATATAGAATGTATCAGACTGCTATGGCGATCATTGCTGACGACTATTTGTTTTATTATGTTAATTTTTTTATTGAAATTTCCATCTGACAAGAAAACGTTCATCCTTCTGAGGATCATAGTGTTTGGTTGCTGCTACGGATGGGTGGAAGAAATATTAATGATAATATCTGTATGTGCTGGTTGATGATTTATTGAAAAATCATCTTAATTGTTAACTTTCGTTATTGTTGAGTCCAAAAAGTTTACAGAGTCGTACTTTTCATCTCCATAGTGAATGTGATAGAAGGGTGTGGAGAATTCCTTTGAAACATACCAGGATATCGTCTACATATCTCATCCAATACACGATTTTTTTTACCGGCATGTCACTGTGTATTTTTCTGTTCAAATCGTTAATGAAAATTTCTGCCAGAATGGGACTAAGTGGATTTCTCTAATGGGGAACCGGATGGTCAAAAAATTTCATTGGATTGGAATTAATTATGTTTCAAACAAACCGTAAGCAAGTTTGATGATTTTTTTTCACTACAGAATTGATAGACCTTCCGTCCAATAGATTATTTACAAGAGTAATCATTTCATTCGGAGGAATACTGGAAAACAGATTAATTACATCGGATGAAATTGAATTTGCATTATCCGGGAAAATATATTTATATTTGATCATATCGGGAAGTAAGGTAAAAATTGGTAAATATTATATTTTCTCCTGAAAAGTTGAAGACATAATCTGAAAAATTTCATCAGACTCAGTGCTTAGATAAATGTCATGAAATGTCAACTACCCAATAAGTTGCTATATTTCTATTAGAATTCTATTTATAACGGGCATTACGTTTCGCTTCATTATTATGTTATTATTCATATATTATTCAATATCTGGTAATTCTAATTGACTGAAATGTGAATGTCAAATTATTATACCCCACCCCAATAAAAATACATTTTTGAGATAATTTGTTTTATCTTTCTCCTACAATTTTTTTTAATTGTAATTAGATCAAGATCTTCAGATGATGTGGTGCTGCAGGTTCTTCCTGCAGCTGAAAAAGCAAATGGGCCACTGGAATCAATGAAGTCACCACGTACCTCCAATTAATTTTGATTGTTGTTTTGTAATTTCATGATTTGTATTTTGGAAGTGTTACTTTTATCCATTTTATTATTATATAAATACATAAAAGAATAATTTCAAATAAAAATATATTTTCAAAACCATTTGTTTTACTTTTTCCTCTCAAAAGTATTTTTCGAATAATAATATTTCATTACTGTCGAATAGATATAAAAAACTTTATTGAAAAACAACTGAATAGCCCAGTCTATACACACAACAGACAAATATTCAAATCATATTTTTTTAATAGACTTGGGCAAAATGTAAAGATCTTTATTATGTTTTATAGAATCTATTCACGTACCCACCTTCGAGAAATTAAAAGTGAACTAATTTAAATGGGTATTCATTGCCCTGAACTTTTGATAAATTTGACTGAGGAAAATAATATAATTGAAAATTAGGTTGCATGAAAAATTTTCCGCCAAATTCATAGGTGTGTATCGGAAAGTGAAATTGTATTGCATTTCTGGTGATCGTGAAAAGTGATTATTTTCAATTCATTAATTTAAACTGAAATCCAAATTTTCGTCTAAAAATATCTAAACAAATTCTAAATGATTACTTCAGCAAAATCACCATGTATTATAAAACAAGGTTTCCTCCGCCGTCTCTGTCTGTACGCGACAAACTCTAAACTACTTAAGGGATTGTTTACACCAATGAACGGTGTATGTGTATAGCCTATTAAATCATTTTAATGTTCAATAGTATGGATATGATGAGGAGCCTCAAATGAATTCGACAGTTTCAAATTAATATATTAGGAATTATCGCAAAATTACAACTATACCGCGAGAAAATAAATCAAGCTGCCTAACAAACCGATGCTTTATGAAAAAAAGATTGCATTGATTCTGTTTTACGTAGTAAATCACTTTGAAAGTTAAGGTGGCATTTTTATTTTGTTTCCTGAAACCAATATGGTTGAAGAGCTTTTTATAGAACAGTGAATTTCTGGACAGCAAGAAGTGAATTTTTATTTGTTCTTTGTGGGGTATTACTTTGAATCCTCCTGAATTATATTTTCCTAAAATAAGGCACACAGATTCCAGAATTATCTATATGAAATCTCGTTGCCTAGCTTCACTTAAATAACGAACGAACGAAATCTACCCTTGTAGATTTTTGTTGCTATGCTTATTAGGAACGAAGCCCCCTGCAATATTTTAAAGAAGGTGTGATTTTTGCAATATAAAAGCATGCATCAAAGTTGTTGAGATGTATATAAGTTTCTAGCTCGAAATAGTATTCCAAGTTTCAGAGAAACTGAATGTAATGTGATTATACCAAGATAGATTGGTATCCAATTTGAAACAACAAATTGATTTCAAATAACGGAATTATGATGATCGGTTCTGTCACATTCACCTTCTTAGTAAAAACTGATGCCTAAAATCTTAGTATTAAATTCAACCTGGCTTCTGCCTGTCAAGCCATTTTTAAAAAAAACGTTTATAATGATATAAATCCCCTTGTCATTGCAGCAGCTGCAGCTGATATTCGGGCACCCAAACAGAAAGAAGAAACAATTGTTGCTGTTCTCAGTAAAGTGAAATATTGGATTTGTTGTCTTTCCCCATAGATTGTTGTGAACTAGAAAAAGAGTTGTGAACAATATGGTTTCTTGTAAAACACCCGCGTTGATGGTTAAGTATCCTACAGACACGCTTAAGTGTCTTGGAATTCTGAAGCGCAACAATCTGAGATCCAAAAGTCTAAGTAATTATCGATCAAATGTTGGAGGTGGGTGAAATATCACCTGTTGATATTTGCTTCCGGATAAAATATTGATGAACGCTTAAAATTTTGAAACATGAGCATTTGGTGATTTGCTCAGGAGCAGCCTGTTTCCTCTCCTGATGCAGATTATGTTTCTACTACTCCAGAATTTGGTGCAAGGCAGATTCAAAAAATATCAGCCTTGATGAAGCGGTAAGTCATCCTGGCTGCACTACTTAGCCTTTTCAGACATGTCCTATGCGAGTTCCGGAGTTATCGTCAATAAGAGAGTGTGCGTACGGCGAGTCTTGGCCTACACCAGCCGATATAAAGAAGATGTCTAATAGTAACCTGTCCACCTTCCTGGAAAGGACAGGATGGATGATGCGACCTAGGAGGACAACTCCTCGGGAGGATGTACAATGGGTCACATGTGGCCTAAGTGCTGTGGGCCTACACTCACCCTCCCTACTCGACAGATACAGATACCACTTAGCCTCCTTGGTGACTGTATCTCGAAAGCTCGAGTGTGACAGCGGACTCCGTTTCAGAAATTATTCCGACAATGATTCACACACACCTTAGGATGGGGCCTTTATTCAAGAGAGCTCTTATCTCCACAAGTGACCCCTTACCTAGTAGTGGTATTCAACGCCTTCGCTGCAGGAATGACGTATATGTCTAAGAAAAATGAAATGGAGAATTATATTTTCTCCCCTCGTATTGACAAAGTCCAATGAAAGTGAAAGTATATGTCTAAGAAAAATGAAATGGAGAATTATATTTTCTCCCCTCGTATTGACAAAGTCCAATGAAAGTGAAAGTGAATTATTCTATCAGTCTCGGTAGGTATTCATCCTCGATGTACATGAACAGGTGAAAGTTTCTTTAAGTTAGTTAGTTCATTTGCAGTCATCTTTCCAAATGGATTGAGTAAGAGGTCAAGTCCGCTAATAGCCAATATGTTAGTTAATAGGTGGATATTATTTGTGGTGACAGAATAGTACCAGTTTGTTCTGCATTAACATGTCTCCTAGTTTCATAAAAATGAAAATTATGTGAGTATGAAAAAAAGGGTTTTTGTCATACCTCTAACAGTTACAACAATAAGCGCCCTTGCGAACGTTATTTGTCTTGATGAATGATTGCGTCCGTGTTGAAAGTTTTTATAATCCAAAGTTATCATTAAAAAGAGAGAATTTGTCATGAAACGTTCGAATCATTCGAAGGGGTGTCCAATATTTTAGACACCGTAGTTGTTAAACATATATACGAGAGTGTATAAAAATAAATGTTTCGAATTTGAAGTCGGTATTTGATAAAATTCTCATTAAATTCCGACTTCAATAACGAAATATTGTTAAATTCCGCCTTCGAACTTGGAATTTCGTCAAATTCCAATTTCAAATTCGAAATTCAGCGAATGCAATTACCTGGCAAATTCACTATTTTACTCCCATTTATTTTTTCAACTAATCTTTATTGAATATGTCAATTAAACGAAAAAAATGTGCACAATAAAATAATGTTGGAAAAAAATTATTTTCTATGCAGTAAAATACTTCTCTCTAGACCAGTAAATTACAGTAGGTACCCTCTAAACTTTTTTTAATTTCAGTTCAGAAGACATTCGGCTGGTTTTATTGATATGCTCATTCATTTCTATGAATTATGCTTCTGCCATCTACCCAAATGAGAATGTTGAAACCTCCGTAGTTGTACAGGGTAATGCCATACTGAACCCTCTAAGTGACTTGAACGAAAACTTGGGAAATGCTGTAAGCAGTGCAGCAAAAGCAAAGGTGAGTTATTCTTTTTCACTAAAATTATCAAAGTTTTTAGTGTAACTGAGGTATTGTTACCTGTCCAATAATTGACTACACTGAATAATCAAACTTAACTTTATTTCACTTTAAATACAACAATCTCTTTAACTAAAACTTCAACTATTATTCGAATATCTATCGCCTTACTAGATCGCTTCGTGTACCGCACTTATCTTCCACTTCACTGTCCCGATATACTCGTGGCTAGCATTTATGTATCGTAATCGAATGCGGTCAAAATTTCGCTAAAGTTCCATCGAAATCGGTAGCATTATTCTCGTTGCTTCTAGAGCGGCAGGGAACATTGTACATTCGTGTGCTCTTAGCTACGTCACGATTGGTTTATGGCTAACAGTGGCGGCCCGCGTTGATTTCTTTCGGGCATGATTTATAACAGTATGATGAAGAACCTAGACAAAGTAATGATCGTTATCTATGTTCAACATACAATTTTCGAAACCTTTTTTTGAGGTATGATCAAAACTTTTATCACCAGCAGCTTACTAACTCATTGAATCTCTCAATTGGAAAATTACAAAATTGGTACTATATTGAAAAATACAAAATAGGGCTTCTTTTTTAAACAGACGAGAGCAATGCCAGAAATCCCCCTTCTTCACTGAAGGTGATTCAAAATGTTCAATTCGATAATATATTCATTTCAGACAATTTCTTTTGTTCCTCCCTTTCCGGACTCTGGAAGAACCATGGCTGTTCAGGAGCAGAGGTACCTGGAGACAATTCCAATTAAACTGGATGATAAATATGGCAGGCTTCAGGAATTTATTGCTAATTTCGCAAATCCGCAACCAATTGTGGACACTATTCAAGAGCATGAAAAGTACGGAAATGACGGAGGCAAGCTGCGAGCAGCTGGGACAGCATTTGTCGGTGGAGTCGAAGCCTTGTCTAATGTTCTTAATGCAGCAGTCGAGGTGAATATAATTTGTTGGGAAATTCAGGAACGATAAATTTATACGGTTCTCAATAGAAAATTTTCAACGGGTTTTCCAACAAGGACTTCCAAACTTTGACAATTTACAGCGGCCATCTTGTTGAAACTACATCTGTCAAATTCAAATTGGTCGTCATGTATTCAGTCTGTTTTGCAATGTAGCACTACTGACACAAATGTTATTTATAGTATTATTGAAAGTGAAGGATTCATGATACCAAGGCGTTCATAGAGAGTCGAAATTAATATCACCGTGTTCACAAATTTTATTGAAGCTACTGCACATAAAAATTCAATGGTGATCGTAGGATAACATTTGGCAAATTTTCGTTTTGAGGACATCCGGCGATTTTGAAAAAATTTTTGCTTGTACTTGATGCGTAGATTACGAATCCGAAAGAAAAAAACGGCGCTCTCCCTTATTTACAAAGTTACGGCTCTTCAAATTTCTGAAAAGGGCAACTTTTCAGCCTTCTTTTTCACAAAATAAATTATTTAAAAACACAAGCCTTCATTCACTAGGTCATCTTTACACCTTCTTCCTCCTTCATTGACACTTATCACTTCAAGAATCAATATTTTTCCAATAAAAATGTTAAAAAATGTACGGAGCTGCTTTTTGGTTACATATCTCTGTATTTTACATTTTCAAGGTTAATGGCAGGGTTGGTACGACTGATGCAGTCCATATTCCTAAAGTAATTCAAATGTTTTTTGCCTTCAATCTTTAGATCGTAAATTGGTTATTGGTGGTGTATTACAAAATTGAAATAGTAGGCGGCGGCAAATACCAACC
>WOGO01007837.1:0-10931 GCA_015342085.1 Leptinotarsa defecta
CGGTCTCGGCCTATATCCATCGACATAACGCGGCCCTAAGAGTGCTATATTACCATCTACGGCACTCTTACGGTATTGACGAGACACCGGTGTTGCCCTACTCTCCGGGAGATATAGAATCCGTTGTGGGGAACGAGAAGTGTCGAATTTATTGGAACCATTCGCTCCCCACCCTCAGGCTCATACAAGCTAATAAGCCTGATGTAGTCCTTCTCGATCACCAGAGCAAAACGATATTCAACTCTTCTCTTGAGCCATTTTTTTTTCATATAGATTTGCATGAGCAGGACATATATTGTTAGGCTATTTTCGACTTCAGGATTGACGCCGTTGATTAAATATTTTAAACTTTTCATCCATACTTTTTTCAGTGACCATTAACAATTCTTCTCGTACTTGTATTACACAAAAAATAATTCCAGGCATTTTGTACATGAAAATTAAAATACTCCCTTGAAGAATTCGCTGTTGGTAGAATTTGTAATGAAATGTATCAAGAGAAGATGCTAACGAACGGAATTCTTCATTACGACCTCCGATTCTTTGATAGGAGGGAAGAAAATAAAAAGAGGCTCAGGAGTTTAGATTCGAATTAAATCAAGTTGAATTGTTCCACATAAAAAAATCCAGTTGGCTGAATATTGAAATACTTTGAAACGACACCCGAACTTTTCAATGAATAAAACGAATCACTGCGTCAAGAAAATTAGGAATGAATTGAAATTTCAATTCTGTTATTAGATTTGAGCTGTTCCATTTCTTTTTCATTAAATTCATACAAACATCTTCTGTTAGAACACTGAATCTGATTTGAAATCGTTAACTCAATATATCACCTGAAAAATGTGAACGTAAATATTCAAAGTCTGAAGATAACGCAATCTTAAAAACAGAATAATAATTTCACCTCCGTCCACTTATTGAGTACATAAGATCTCATACTCACTACTTGTTTTCTTTGTAGAAATGAATTTTTACTTTCGAATGAATAATTTGGTGTATAAACACAATCATTTTTATTGGATCGTGAAAAACCACAGAAGTGTTTTTCATACAGCAGTCAGTATATGACATGAATGTACTTTTTTGTGTGGCTAAAGGCTACAGACATTAATTGATTTCCACTGGTTTTTCAGCTTCCGCGAGTCATTTATTGTGAACTGAGTCCTTGAAATTTACATTTTTCATCAGTAGAAAGCGATATTTTGGTATTTATTACTCAATTTAGTCATTTCAAAATCAACCACTGATATTTTGTATCTGAAAAATGATTATTCCTGTTGCCCTTAATGGAAAACTTTTGTCCAATTCAACTGAATCGCCTGCATATACCTACTGCCTTTTTCAAGAAACAAATATATATTTTCAAAATCAATTCATTCATTATATTTGTATATTTTTGTACCTTCGACTTCAGTCATTATGTATCTCAGTGTCATTACAGTCTATTATAGTTTATACATTATTTTCCGATCGAAAACCGATTATGTGGGAAGGAAAGGAGAATAATCCAAAAGGTATTGATGATATTTTCAGAAACTGCCATCATTTTCTATTATGACGTCCAATGCTTCGATTTCTGTAAGGTAATGGTTATAATAAATTGATATAGGTAGCCATTACTACGTGGCAGGATATCGTCATGAAAAACGAGAAATAAAACTCTCTGAAAATAATTGGGAATATTAGCCTTCATATATCTATTACCTACAGTGGTGTTTAGTGTAACATTCCATACATACCTTCAGATCCATGTATCAGTTGGATGAGAATTGAGATTAATGACGATTCCAACCTCAAATATTGACAAAAGAACACTATCAACATCAAGATAATCAATCTTAATCTTCCCGGATACAAAAGCAAATGGTAGACAGAAAATAGCGATTCCTGTTGCGAATAAACCCCAATCCCATTGTCTCCAGTTCAATAAACGAAGCCACAATCTAGAAAGTAACAAAACCGTACTTCAACCCTTCTATAGTGTTAGATACAGGGTGTAGCCTCCAGGTATTGCACTTCTAATTCGTGTACATGGCTTAATTAATTCAAAACACATTCGAATCGCTTACTAAAATACACTAACGTATTTGTAGAGCTCAGGCGGGGAATTTAGAAACACTTGAACATCAGTTCGCTAAACAGCTGAAGTTCAATTACACTTTGCTGGATTGGTTGCTAATACTTATAGTTTAGTCAATGAACTTTTTCTCAACAACACCTATATTCTCGAAAATTTAGTTTTTTATTCTCTTTACCTTCTACTCCGAAGTTAGCCCTGTACCGGGGGTTGGTTTTACTCTGGTGGTGGTTAACACTCCTTTTCGGGAGTAAAACTATGTCTCATAGAAAATCAGTACAGGAATGAATAGTTAATGAAAAATGATCGGTCTATGGACTCTGTGAACGCAATATGACGAATAGCTAATAAAAATGATCAGTTTATGGACTCTGTGAACCAAATATGATAAATGGCTAATAAAAAATGATCGGTTTATGGACCCTGTGAACCCAATATGATAAAAATAGATAATAAAAAATGACCGGTTTATGGGCTCTGTGCCAATGGAAACTGATCGGTTTATGGACTCTGTGAACTCAATATGATAAATAGCTTATAAAAAATGGTCGGTTTATGGACTCTGTGAACCCAATATGATGAATAGATAATAAAAAATAACCGATTTATGGGCTCTGTTAACCCAATATGATAAATAGCCAATGGGAAATGATCGGTTTATGGACTTTGTGAACCCAATATGGATATATTGGAGGTTGTAATAAAAAAACACTTCGTTGTGGGATTTTCACTAAACGGCCAGTTATATCATATATGTTGAAGGTTAGTTTTCATTGGACAAACGATAAATTCAAAATTTCCAACGTGTAGCAACTGAAACACAATGCATCCTTCGATAGAATCCTGTAAAACATTTTTTGAGTGCTCAAAAAAACTTTATTTTTGTTTCTCCTTTGGAACTTCTCAGCTCCGAAACTAAGCGTGTAATAACGATGATAATATTGGTCCCTATTTTTTGAAAAATCACTTTTAAATTATCACTTCAAAATGAAATAATCATTACAATTCTACAACTTGCTTCATATGCTTGTAATGTGCCCTGGAAGTTTGATTGGTTCAAAGTACTTAGTTTTGTAAAAATTGGTGCTTGAAGTAGAAAGAGAATGTTTGTAAATTATCCAAAATATGTCTTTTCTTCAAAGATTGATTGGATGATCCGAAAAATATATTTTCAATACTACATATGATGATTTTCAAGTTATTTTCAAAAAGGTTGATTATTTCAAAATTGCAAAAATCTCTTCCAGCTCGAACCTTTTTAAAACTAAGCACTTCAAAATGATTGAGCATGTGGAATATATTATAAGTAGATAAAGGAAATAAATATATGATAAATATATGATATAAGTAGGTCATCCGCCATAAATTCAACAGAGGTCCTCCACCATAACTTCAACTGTGCGCCTCCGCCATAAACTTAACACTGCCCCTTCGCCTCAGATTCAGCGGCATGCCTTCGCCATAAATTCAGTGGCCACTCTTCGCCATAAATTCGTCGTTGTGTCTTCGTCATAAATTCAACTGTGTATCTTTGCCTATAATTCCAATGGTGTCTTCGCTAAAATTGACAAGGTGACATCGCCATAAATCTGGCTGTATTTCTTCACCATAGCTTCGGCCCTGCGCCTTCGCCATTTACACATCGTAGTTTTGCCTGTCGTTGTATGATGTGCTTTCGCCATATGTTCAATTGGGCTTTCATCTTACATTGAAATTTCAAAAGTAAAAGAAAATATTTTACCACAAGTATTTCTAGACACCCACGGCTTTTTTTAATGCTGTCATTTTACTTTTCCTCACTGATATGTCGACACATTTAACGAATTATTTCTTTTTTCTACTCCATAATCCAGACAAGATTGCTGGTTGATTCCCAGCAGGAATCAACCATGTTATTGATTTGATGAAATTCTTGAATGTTAACGAATGATTAACCATAAAGTGTCTAAATGAATATTCAGACTGATTGAAACTTCTGAAATCACTTCTTTGTGAAATATTTATCCATTATAATTTCCACATGAAGCGTTGATACTGTAAAATCCACCCTCTTTATTCACAACCATAAAGAGCATAAATTTGTGGTGATTTCAGTTTTCCAAAATATTGCTCACAACATTCTGTTACATCGGGTAGTATCATATTGACTCGACAATTCGTGATATATGTTATTGTGGTCGTGATACACCAGATTGTATATTTCAATAAATGAACTGAAAGATTCAAAGCAAATTATAATCGTATAGATATATGGATTTCAACTGTGTGATTGAAATAATATAATTTTGTAGGGGATAACGATTTTGGCTTTCCATCATTGAATATCAATATCACGAACGACGCTCTGTTTCAACAAATCAGTCTGAGACTAGGAGTGGCAGAAAAATGAAATGAAATGGAATGCAATTGTTTTTCATTAATGTTTTTTCAAGATAGAAATATGGAATAAGCTCTGAAGTATCAACAAAAAATTGGAAACGGATGCAACTCAAAAAGTTGAAACATTTCGAATAACATTTGTATGAGAATCAAACTTTATCAAAAATTACAAACAGTAGTAAAGCAGTCTTCAAAGAAAATTTCAGGAGACCTAATTCTCATTGAATATTATGTTCGAATTGAATGTGTTTATCCCAAAATGACAAAGCGAAATGAATTTAGCACATGAATATCAAAAAGCCTCCAATAGGTAATAGAAAATGCTGAGAATATACATAAAGATATGATGGAGTTTAGGCGGGTACAAAAAAATTGAAGTTATTGTTATTATTCACTATAATCCTGATTTTTTATATTTTAAATATTTAATTGAAATGTACGACCCACATTGAAAACTCAATCAAAATGGGACGATAGTTAAAACTCTGATTTAACAGTAGACAAAATCTTCATCAAAATACTTAACCAAACAAACCGTCTCATAAAAATCGCTCAGGAATTGTTGAATGGCATAACGACGATCCCTGTTCGCTTAAAAGGGTCATAACTGACAAAGCATGAGTATATGATTATGACATCGAAACCAAAATCCAATTCTCCCAATGAAAGAACCCACAAGAGGCAAGACCAGATTTCTTGGCTGGAAACAACAACGTAATCATGCCTCGGCCACCGTATTCACCAGTTTCAGTCCCCTGTGACTTTCTCATATTCTCAAGATTGAAGAGACCTATGACAGGACGACGTTTTGCGACAATTAAGGAGACAAAAATCGAATCCTGCAAGAGCTAAAAGACCTATCAAAAAGGGCGTATCAGAAATGCTGAGGGGGAACACTTTGGAGAGAAGAAAATAGAAATTTATCGATAAACGAATATTTTATGAGGAAAATCAAAATCCATCTTATTTTTTGAACGCTACTCTGTTCACTCAAAAATTTAATAATACTTCCTAGTTCAAAAGCGTAACCTTTCCACAGACCAGGTGATTTTTTTCATCATTCCAATGGCAAATTCTTGCCGGTAATGAAATACATTTTCGTTTAAGTTACAATCAGACGTTTTTGATATAAAGAAGTAAAACAGACATCGAATTAAAATAACTCGTAGATTCACATTCTGAGGATGATGCCGCTCATTGAAACAAGTGATCTGGCATTAGAATGTCAGCTTACGTTATCACGGCGAGAAGTCCTTTGAACATTCTTCAGAAGGACTCTGCTCTGCTCTGCACTTTAGAACAAATGTACTGAAAAATGTTCATGAAGAAATTTCACCACTTTGTCAAATTTTTGTAATTATATTGAGACGAGAGGAATTTTGGAATTTTAAGGATATATGTTTAAAATATGTTTTTCGTTAACCAGCTGTCGCACCCCTTCCCTACCTACGAAAACCCTCAGAAGTCGAAAAAGGTGCGAGCCAAGAACTAACGAGGTTTTACCTTTTAATGTGTGATTTCTAACACGGTTATCATATTCTCATCAAAAAATCGATTGAAGCCATGAAATGTCTCTAAAACTACTGCTCTATAATATCAATAAATGAGAAATTGGCATTCAATTTCACTGATATTTTGGATATCGGTTGAATTGCTCGTGAAATGAGCATTTGTAAGCTATACGCACTCCATTTATTTCACGCACAGAATTGTGTGATATATTGCCAGAGTTCACGGTACAAGGGTAATTCGGACAAAGCTACCCTTGTATCGGGCGGTACAACATTGCTTCGATGTTTCTGATAGTGTAGAGCCGTAATGTGGATATTGTGCAGTGTGGTGGAATAATCCGGTGGACTCGATGATTCCGGAATATTCCATGGTAGACTCAGTGCCTATGATTTTCCATTAAAATGCGGATTTTCAAAAGGCGGTTCACCATGAAAGGGGCTTTGCCGAGTTGAAATTCTGAAATATACACGTATAATCTACATATTAAATAATTTCACATTCAAAAATAGTAAAATCATCTGAGGTATGAGAAGAAAAAAAGATAAAGGCGTAAGGTTCTTTGGCGATAATTTTTGTTTCACTTCACTTTATTGCGTGATCACTAGTTGATTTAAAAAAATACTTCGATATTCCCAACTCGGTTGATCTATTCCACCTTTATACAGTGCCTTCACAAAACTTTCCACCCCTAGTACTTCGTTTAGCAGGGATAATTTGCCGTAGGCAAAAAACACGTCAATTTAGATATCGAGGGGGAAGTTTAAAACCAGTGTCAGTAGTATTTTAGGTTTAACCCCCTCACCCCTAGCTACCCCCACTTAATAATTTTAAATGGCACCCCCTATCTTGTAACACATTATTTTAAAGGCCTTCAAAATTCTCACTCAACCCCGTTTAGAAAACTGAAATTGGTTGATGCGTTCTTGTAAAATAGGGCAAAAAGAAAATGAATTATAATAAAAAATTAAATAATAGCTATTGCAATTAAATAAATGTACCTTACTTTATTTAGGTTATTAATTTGTCTGCATGTGTCGGTAATCCTGTCTCTTAGATCCTGAATGTCCTGCGGGAGAGTTTTATATACCATTGTCTTCAAATAACCCCAGAGAAAGAAATCCAATAGCGTTAAATCCGGAGATCTCGCCGGCCATTCCAGAGCGCCTCTTCTGCCAATCCATTTGTGTCAGGATTCCGTTGATCGAGCCACTGTCGGACATGCAATGCGTAGTGTGGCGGTGCACCGTCCTGTTGAAAATGTAAATTTTGTTCACCCAAGAGCGGGTTATCTTCTTCATTAACTTGGCGTTCTAAGGACTATGTTATGAGTGGATCGATTACATTTTCCAATAAGTTTAAGTACAATTGACCAGTTGAATTTTCTTCAATAAAAATAGGACCAATTATTTCGTTTCCCAGAATTCCAGCCCAGACGCTTATTTTTTGTGGATATTGCGTATGATCCTCTCGAAACAAGTGTGGATTTTCATTATCCCAGTATCTACAGTTATACTTATTTACAAAGCCATTAAGAAAAAAAGTTGATTCATCACTGAAGCAAATATTTTTTATTGAATTCGGGTCATTTTGAATTCTCGCAGTCATTATTTCACAAAATTCAATTCTTCTATCATAGTCATCCTCACTGAGTTGCTGAAAAATACTCATTTTGTGAGGAAAGAACTTGTTTAGTTTTGAAACTTTGTGTATAGAACCAACTGGAATTTTTATTAACTTCGCTCAACGGCGAATTGGCCAAAAATCTCAATCTGTGCGGCTTCTGTAAGAACTCTCGGCTGCTTTACTGCTTTGTTGCACACAGAACCGGTCTCCTCAAATTCAAGGTCTAGAACATATCGGTAACTCACATTTTGGCCTGCATGCCTTTCATTAAAAACCCGAGCTGTCCTACAAGAACACCCATCTTCAGCACCATAAATAAAAATAATGTCAGTTCTTTCTTGTAAAGTGTACACCATTACGATTTGTATTACTGTCAGTGCAACTGACACCACTTGGCAAACAGTTTAAAATCAGGAATAACTAATTCTGATAAATATTTTCACCATTTAATTGTAACTAACGTCAAGAAGCAACTGTGTGCCCATATCTCACTTTCAGCTAAAGCAACAAACTCTGTGTAAAAAAGAGACGTAAACCTACCGTTATTGAGTCAGTGGTAGCGGTGCCATAAATTTTTACATTTTGTTATAATTCATTTCCTTTTTGCCCTATTTTACGAGAACGGATCTACCAGTTTTCTAAACGGGGTTGAGTGTAAATTAAAAATTTCAAGATTCAGTATTCGAATGAGTTAATTAAAAAAGTGAATGGTGAATATATGAAAAATTAGATTAATATGAAATTTCAAAGGTTAGGACAGCTGATGTGTGAAGTATCCAAATTATTGTTATCTACTATCGAACTGACTTGATAAATAGGTTGAGAAATAAGTGAAATATCAATAAAATAAATAAATTACAAAAAAGACTTTAAACCAAATGGATTCACGACCTTTCGTTTGTTAATATTCACAAATGATTTCAGATAATAACTTGCTTATTCCTGATTCTTATAGACTATTCAAAATGCACTTGCGAGCTTTTCCTTCTCCCTTCTTCTGATCCGTAAGAACGACTATAGTTTACGTCCCTTCAATCCGAGTTACATTTTGCGCCAATTCTTCAAACAGGTAAAAATTTGAAGATACATTTTGAACCTCTAGTATCGATTAGCAATCCGACAGCTAATATTGATAAATGTATGTTCGATAACATTTAAGACCCAATGAGAAGTCTCCATATATGATTGAATGAACAAAAAAAGACATTTGCTACTGGATAACTGGAATTTGAAACCTTTTGCGTGAAATGAATCTATTGAAAACAATTTTCCTTTACTAGAACGAAAATGCTGTCTCAGGATGCGCATTCCGTTAACCAAGTTAGCATCATCAGGAAATGACAAAAAGTATGGGAAGAAACGCCCTCAAGAAGGAAGAATGTGGTAGTATTTGTTTTGAATATTGAAACTCAATATATCAGCTAACCTATAGGCACAACATTGATAAAATTTGAAGCGATTATCACCAATTTTGGTACAAAAATATGGAAATAAATACTTACATAACTTATCCTAGTCAAAGATATTTTATTATGGTCTATCTAGGCAAATAAAACGTTTTGGGTATTCAGGGTCGTAGTATTGTGATTTTCATTTCCCTAATGTGATGTAGAGCAAACAATTTTTTCAAATAGGTGACGTTTACATATGAAAAAAACTTTTTATGAAGAAACATAAACACTACAGGAAAATCATTAAGGCGCCCTAAGAGCGGTGCCTGTGCCAAAGAAGCGATTCACATTGGATTTGAATCGCTGAAGATTAAATCCATTTGGAAAAACATTCTCAGGAAGTTCATTCTACATAAACGCAGTATATGGAAGTTTATGAAAGAGTGAAGTTCGAGGGAGGTGTACTGAGGTGAATCTCAAAACCATGAGCAGCCACATTTCGTCGCGTATTTCTGATATGAACTGCTCTTGGTGGAAATCAAATGCGCCAAGTCACTTCCCGTGGAAACATCTATAGATTAGAGACAAATCCTCAACTTTTCTTCGACGTTCCAGACTATCAAGGTTGCAAGTGATGTTCGCATCTCCAGTCAGGCGGATGGATCTTTTCTGGATGGAATCCAGCAGCTTTGGGGTATGCTTAGGGGCGGAGCTTCATACATAAGAACAATACTCCAAAGGAGATATGATATGGGTTTCATGAAGCATCAAAAGTTGCTGGGGTGAGTACAGTTTTCTGGTTCAGAACAGTGTTCCAAGTTTTTGAGAAGCAACCTTTGCAATTCCAGCGACATGATTGTGCCAACTTTCTGGTGTCCATTTTAACCTCCAACAAACTTATCAAAGCAGAAAGCGGAATTTTCTGACCTGCCATTATTATATCCCTTTCGGAGACATTTATCTTTTTGAAGAAAACCGATGCCTGGGTTTTCGTGGCATAGAATTGAATCTGATGTGATAATTAAATAAAGAATATTAAATGACACTAACTCTTGGTAGAACTTTCATTAAAACAGTTTATTTTGAATAAATCGGGTAAATGTTCAGTCCTTGCTTTAAGATTTTCAGTAGGATGAGTTCTAAGTTCGAATACTTTATTCAAAATATATACTTTTTCATTATTTGTTTATGAACCATATACAGTGCATTTCTTTAATGTGCCCCCCCTTTTATTTTTTGAACAGGTCAACTCAAGATATTGAAATTTGGGATAATAAAATTAATTATTTTGAAGTGAAATTGACAGATGAAACTTTCAAGTTGGCGACTGGGCGCCATCTGGGAAAAAATGGAAAAGGGGTCTTGTGACATATCATTTTGGAGCTCCTGACGAATACTTCACAACCCTAGAATATGAAGTCAATATCTTCATCTAATACAAAATGGTAGAATATTTAATAATTTCCTGAAGACAAACACGTTAATATCGATATTTCTAGAAATATTCCTTTTTATTTTCCATGTGGCAATTCCAACAACCCGATAAGGTTTGTTAAGTTATTTAACAAACAAAAATTGTCAGTATGACAATGAACATCATTGTTCAGATAAAATATTCTCATTTAGTTTTCGGTTTTACTAATAAAAAGGTACCACATCAACAATCTCTGAAATGGTCAATTCTCGTACATCGGAAGAAAAAATTGAAGCGATTTTTATTTCCGGTGCGACTCGTAACTTTCACGAGACCGAAGGAATGTTCAATGAACGTCCTATCTGTAGAAAATATTTGAGGGAACTTGTATCCAAATTCACAACTACTGGTAGTGTACATAACAAAAAGCCCCCAGGTCTTCCGTCGATTCCGGAAGAACAGCAAGTGCAAATAATTGGTGAGATGGTAGTAAATCCTGAACAGTCTACTTATTTCGTCGCGAATGTTCATG
>WOGO01007838.1:0-10931 GCA_015342085.1 Leptinotarsa defecta
ACCTATTTTGTGATCACATGTACCGGCCTGGTACAAAATCAGAATTTTAGAATTAAAAAAAAAAAGAATTTATTCATTAGATTCACAATAATTTTACCAATACCACAATCTATTTCCGTTTTTCCGTTAACCAGCTGTCAGCTAAACTTGTGCAAGCTAAGGACTAAGAAGGTCTTACCTTTCAACGTGTGATTCCTAATACAATGGAAATATGTATCTAGAAAATAATTGATAGAAGATAGTTGCTGTAAAAATGTAGATGGAATAGAAGTAGGCCGTTTCTAACATCATGAGAATACAAGTAAAACTGTCTACTAAATAAAAAAAATAAAATAAATTCAAAGGATATAAAACACCAAGAATAGAGCAGCAGTGAAAATCAAGTGAGTCAAAATAAAAACTGAATACATTAAGAAAATAGATAATAAGAAATCAAAGTTGAAAAACAATAGATTGATAAAAGAGAATATTTTCACAGATTAGCTGTCTGGTCTAATATTTGGGGTAGAAAACATATGAAAGTTACTCAATTCAGTGAAGTATCTGGTTGGTTTAATTCAACAGTCTAATTAAAAACTATTATGATTTATTATTTTAATTTATTTGTTGTATCATGAGGATTTCAAAATCAATTTGTTCTTATAATAAAAGTGTTAATGATTGGTATCTATACATGGAAGGTATTTTGAAAAATATATTATTGGTAGCATATGTGGCTCTACTTAACATTTTATTGTTTGATTTATTTAAAACGGTTCATAAACCAAAAAGTTATGGTTAACTTTTGTGAAATTATTTTAATAATGCACATATGCAGAAGGCTGTCATTCTTGGTTCACTGCACTTGCTCATGGCACATGATTCTCGTACCCAATGATCACTTACCCCATGGTGTGGGGAGTGGTCATTGGTTGATAATGCTGGCGCGCCATCCCGAATGTATTGGGGTTTCGGGGGATAGGGCCTGACCAGCGCAAACTACGGTTGAAATAATAATAATTGTTTTTATTGATAGGTAAGAAAAAGAATACAATGTATGGAATACAATATATACAATCCACCCACGTATCTATCAAAAGGAAGAATTTAATTTCTGATCTTGTCACGAATGACTCAATCAAATGTTGTTCTTCCATTCAACCTAGATATATTTAGTGCCAAATGCAGAATCATTTCTGTTAGTACTAACAACAATATAAAAAAAAACTAATGAAAATCAAACTGTATGAAATGCTCATTTACATCAACATTATTTTATTGACAGAGGGGTTATGGCAATTTGTGTTCCAGTAACTAAATATTGAGTTTATTTGTATAATCTAGCGAATAATTAGTGAATTGGTAATTTGATTATAAAGCCAGGCCACATTATAAGAGAAGGATTCACGAAATAAAGTGGTCTGTGGCGGGGTGTAGTTAGTTGATTTCTGAATCTCAGATTCAAATTATGGATGTCTGTTCTATATCTTATTTTTTCATGAAGATAACTGGGTACTTTTGTTGTTATAATCTTGTGGTAGGTGATACAAGCAAGAAATATGCGTCGAGCTTCCAGTTTTAGCCATCTCAGTCTCTCCAAATGATGTCCCCTCCTAGTTCCTGTAATGAGTCTGAGGCATGCGTTTCGTGGGGTGTGTCTTCTCTTTTTATCAGATAAACGTAACGCTGGTCCATGTACTATATCTGCATAGTTGGCGTGAGAGAGAAATAGGGCATTGCATACTATTTTCTTCGATTTTTGATTCAATAACTTCCTATTTGAGTATATTCATTTCAAATTACTATAGCCACGTTTTATAATTTGGGAGACATGAGAGTTGAACTTGAAGAATTGGTCAATTATGAGACCAAGATTTTTCGTAGATCCTCTCAAAGGCAATTGATGCTCGTCCAGAATGACATCGATAGTTCTCTCACATCTTTTCCCCATTGCTTTTCGACCAAATAGTATTACTACTGTTTTGGAGGGATTGATCACCAGGCAGTACTTCTTTGAGGTTCAGCGTAGCTATGAATTTCGGTGTGATGGAGAGTCTTTGGAAACTGGGATGTGTAAATTACGAAAAGAGTAGAACCGAGAATGGAACCTTGGGGTACACCTGCAGATATATTCAAGATATATTGAAACAAGAAGTGTTAATTCATCATTCATTTTCCTATAAATACTAGAGAGTCATATACATAAGAACGTTTTGGCTGTAAGAAAATACACCAAAAATTGAATTCTTGATGAATATCCACAATTAACGTAATAAAAAAAACTTTATTGCGAGATTTTCACGAACAGTTTACTAAAACGAAACACGTTTTTTAATATACAATGGCTTCCTCAGGCGTATTCATTTCTACCTAATTTGGTATAACAATTCGAATCAATCGAACTTCTACCAACTTAAGGACTATTAATTTCACTAGAGTTTAGGAATAAACTAAGTAATTAGAAATTCAAACATTATAAGAGAAATTTCACCCACTCGGTTTCATCAACTGAGTTGAGTTTCATCAACAACGTTTAAAAGATATTTTTGACTCAATTCTTTTCAAAAAACCATAATGAAAAGTCATTTGTCAGGTCTAGCTTAATTCAAGAAACGTTAATTAGCATTTTTCAAAGAAATGAAAAAGTCTTGGACGTGGCTTCCAGAGCATATGAGTAAATGTATTAAAAAGAATTATTATTAACAATGAAACTTTAGTGTCGGATAGATCCGGAGTATATGAGTTGACTTGTGGTTCTTGCCCAAAATTTTATATTGGCCAAACGGGGAGAAGCTTTTCACGACGAATAAAAAAACCAAAGCATAGTTTTTCGAATCTATAAAGACCTATTCCACAATCGCAAATCATCTTTTGGCAAAAGGGCATGAGTTCAACCACAACTATGACGTATTACAATTGGAAGAGAAAGGTTTGAAACTCAATTTTTTGAAATGCTTGGAAATTAATAGATATAAATATACTTGAATTTTCCCCTTTTGATCAATCTGTTTTCTAATGTGGAAATTGGTAATTAGCTTATTACATGTCCATTCGATGAGTTGATGCAAATTCTTTCATAACGTTGACATTTTTGATCCGTTTGACCCTAAATTCTGGTATAATTATTAATAGGTAGAAGTAGGTAAAATGCCTTATAACTCAAATTGTTATATTATATAAAGCACTCATTAGGTAGCACTGAGTTAATATTGAAACAATAATGAAAAGAGAAATGAAAATTTCTATGTTTTTAACACTTCTATTTGTGACTAACGTTACTGCAGTTTCGTATGGACATTTTCAAACTTATACAATAAAGTTTATTGTATAAGTTTGAGAATGTTCGTATAGGACGAAACTACAGTAATGTTCGTTACAAATACAACTGGTGTAAAAACATAGAAATTTCCATTTTCATTATGATTTCCTACCATGCAGTAACGGCTACATCCATCAATTTATTAATATTGAAACGCTTGACGAAGCTATTGAGTAGCCCAACACGTGTTTCCGTTTTGTAAACTATTCAGTGGAAATCTCACAATAAAGTGTTACTTTTGTAACAGCTGGTATAGAACAAAAATCATATCAAATATGAGTAATTGTCAAAATGAGGGTTTGCTGCCCAAACTTCGATGCTATGGCTTGTCGGATCATTTTTTGTATGGCTCTACAGCTTCCTAAGAGAACGTTCCCTATAAGTGGCCGTCGACGGATATTTCTCGAATACTTTCACCATCAACGCTGATGTTCCGCAGGGAGCCATATTGTTTCCAATCCAGCACACTTGTCTCGTCATTCCATTTGAATTCCAGGACATAGGCTACGGAGGCACATCTTCACCGGCACCAGGAGGTTGCATATCTGGGATATTGAAGATCTAGAAGTGTTTTCGAATTGGGGTGAAAGTAACCAGGTTCAATTCAATGCCACGAAAACCAGGCATCGATTTTCTCCAAAAAGATAAATGTCTCGTAACCGGGTATAATAATGTCAGGACGCTTCGATAAGTTTGTTGAGGGTTAAAATGGACACGAATATGTCTTGGCACAATCATGTCTCTGGAATTGCAAAAGTTGCTTCTCAAAACCTTGGAATACTATTCCGAACCAGAAACCAGACTGTGGCTGCTCATCATTTTGAGGTTCAACTCAGAACATCTCGAACTTCACAGTTTAAGAATTCTTACATTTTTCTCCAGCGATTCAAATCCAATGTGAATCGCTACTTTTGCACAGGCACCGCTCTTAGAGCGTCTTATAAAAATTGTAACGAATTAGTCGGAAAGATATATTCTTCGTCATTGATGACTGAAAAATATCAACAGTTGCATGACAGAACCATTTATACTACTTTGAAAATGAATCCTAATGGAGAAGTGGAAATAAGAAAGGAAGTTGATACCAGGAAAGATTCTTTCGACTTCACACATCATCATTAATGGAAAGAGAAGCAGGAAGATTAATTAACAATAAAATTCAGTTTTTTTTAACATGGCGAAGTTAATATTTTGATAACGAACTGCATTACGAGGGTTATGTAATCATGCTAGTGGATATCTTACCAGTTTTTCTAAATCACAGCTAATTGGAAATATTATCTTCAATAATGAATCCACCACTGGAAATCTGATTAAAAGTTAATAATATATAACAGACATGTAAATAATCACGTTGAGATGAAAGATGAAACTTGTCGATATATAATTTGATTCACTCGGGATACTATCACCGTGTAAATCTCAAATGATGAATTAGAATTATTACAGAAAGGGTTTTTTTCCACCATCATTCCTAATAGCTTCAGTTATGGCAGAATGACCCAACTGAATGAGGTCAAGAAACCCCATTCAATTGTGCAGTTTATTCATTGCAACATTTGAGGCCATCTATATAATTCAGTATAATTTGATGTTTGCCTATTTTGTCGCAATTGCAATTGATAGTAATTACTTATTCTTCGTCAGTCATGCGAAGTCATCGAATCAAAACCGAATATTACCTAATTATCGGGAAATAGGAAAGTTCTCAGCGCCTCAGAATAAGTCCAACGGGGCACTAATTTTTAATTGATATCGATATTTTCAATCTATCTTTCTAGATGAGTTATGGCGAACGTCTTCAACTTACGTATACAGGGTGAAACCTTAAAAGTGATTAAATGACGAGACATAACTGTCATGAACCGAACTATGTTATGTTAATGCTCGCAACAGCTGCAAAATTAGAATAAATGAAACCGAAGAACTTCAATCCCAACGGTTCTAGATCTTTCTGGTCGGCAGCTAAATCTGCTAATCAAAACTTTACAAAATCCACAATTCCACCACTAACACAAGCGAATGGTTCAATTGCAACAACAGCCATAGAAAAAGCAAATCTACGAGCTGAACAATTTGCGTCCCACTCCACAGTCTATTTTCTGGGAAAGGCACCACTCATTATTACCACACTAGAATTCAGAATGTCGGAAATTACTTCTCGACAACGTCTAGTTAGGCTAATTTTGAAACAGTTCAATATCAACAAGGCTTCTGTTCCTGAAGAAGTGCCCGTCATAGTTATATTTATCTTGGACAGGTAGATGTATCAAGACGGCGCCACTTTGCATGTAATATGTGCGAAAAAGGAATTATAGAATACTCCCTTTTTTCTGTGGCATTCTAAACATCTTCATGTATAGAATTTCTTTTGAATTGTTTTCCAGTTTCCATAACGAATAAATTGTTTTAAATGTTATTAAAATGTGCCTCATTCGATCCATTTAAACAACCTCCACATTTGTGATGCACTGTTTGGAACCTTTGGTGTAGTAATGAATATTAGTGGAGTTTTTCCCAACACTAAACTGTTATTTTAACATCTCGACACGTGTTTCGATCACCAAGTGATCATCTTCAAGAGGAAGATCAAACCAAACCGTTATTTTAACACGTCAACACATGTTTCGATCACCAAGTGATCATCTTCAAGAGGAAGATCAAACACATGTCGAAGTGTTAAAATAACGGTTTGGTGTTGGAAAAAACTCCAGTAATATTAACCTCCACATGTTTATATTTTAAACAGTGAATACAAATGCAGGCCCAGGACGGAGATATGAATCTTCCCAGGAACCTATGTGACAGTATTTTAAGAGAAAATCTACGGTATTTATTTTTTTGGAGAAATTGGCAGAAACCAACCTCACACAAATCAATAAAAATATTCTCGGAGAGCCGAAAGATCTTTATTCCATTCGTTTTCACCAAGTAACCTCCGAGTTGGTAGTGAATTATCCAAAAAGATTCCCCTCCCTCGATAGGTCTTTAATTCTGACTACGATGGCCTAGTGCTGACTATCTTGCAATGGAAATGCTGCATGCGGTTTCATCGGATCCCAACCTGTTCTCAGTATCGCTTTAGGCTTTGCCAAAAAAACTATTTCGAAAAGACTTTCATACTGCTGGCAAAATCTACCAGAATTTGTACATTCCCACAATTGTAAAACTACGACAGGTATCACCTTCGTTGTCTACTTGGTCTGCTAGGTTTACTGGTCACTGTCGTTTGAATCATCATATGCAGACTTCGATTGTCGGATGGCAGTGCGTGTCGATAAAATATCAGAGCATAAATTTTGCGCCCGCTCTTCTGCGGATCAAATCAGGTTTTCAGAGGTTGGCAGTTTCACCCTTGCCATTCGACCTGAAAACTCACTCACCAAATAAGCCACCCGGCTTTTTCAGGAAGCTGAACTTACTTACAGTGTATGAATTGGTGTGATTTACAATAAACTCTTGGGCATTGAAATGAAGGCTCGAAAAAATCCACTCACTTTGAACCCAACTTAAACTAACCCTTACTTGTTGTTTGTATCAAAATATTTATGGAAATTTGTACATTTCAAATGACAATATGATGTTAAGAAATAATCAAACTAGTTAGAAAGGACGTTTATTAATGCTTTTTTCAAGTCACTGCAAAGGCCATAAAAAATAATTAAAAGTTCAAATCCCCACATAGTTTTGTTACAAAGATTTCATCCAAATGGCAACTTATTCATACTTATGAATGAATATTATGTTTCACCAACAATTCAGCTTAGCTTTCCACGAAAAGATGTCAAAACCGTAGAGTTCCATTCATAAAGTTCCTCAAAAGTTTCTTAGCCCAGAAGAAAAATAATTTTGAGAACAGTTAATAGTTATATCTGCTCTGGATGATGAGTTGTGAAGATTGAGATAGGTATCGAAATTTGTGTCTCACATTCGGAAGTTATGAGATTATTTCAGAGAGTATTACTTTCACAATAATTACATTTATTATTGTTTTTAATATTTTAATTTAATAATTAATAATTAATATTTAATAATTGATAATTATTAATATTTTAGATATTCTGGGATAACAGTAAGATGGTGATTTCGTTACATTTTAATTTTAATTTCCATTTTGATAGGTGCGCACAGGAATTTTTTCAGAGAAAATTAATATTATGGAAGTCATATACTGAACCATTTCAAATGTGAGATACGTCATACAGTGTGTTTAATTTTTTCTTAAACCCCTTGTCAGTCAAATACAGTATTATAAATTTATTAAAAATTCATAAGATTACATATGTTATAATCTGAAATATCTGAAAAAACACTTACCAAGGTATTTTATTGAATGAAAAATGAAAGTGAAACTGAAATAGTAATGCTTAAAAAAGTATACTCAGTGATCCCAAGTATAACGAGACGGTTGCTGGTCGGGTTAGCGTGAGTAGTTTGTACCAGTAATTCAGACGATACGGTGGATCGAGCCCCCAGACCGGACGATCTGTTTTTATTGCGTTTTAGGAATTGCACGTTGAAAGGCAAGACCTCGTCAATCCTCAGCTCGCACAAGTTTCAGCTTCTGAGCTAGATCATTCGTAGGGGGGATAGCTGATTTCGGAAAAATAAGATTCTAGTAGATATCACATATATTTTAACAAATTATCGAACATTTTCAAGTTTGGCCCGTCGAAAAATGAAATAGGTTGAAGAACGGGTGAATGTTTGAAAAGTGATGAAAATGATTTTTTTTACTGTCCATGGATAGATGGTTTGTTTGAGTAACGTATACCTACAGATTCCACACTCTATGTAGGTACTCAGCAGCTGTATTATTCACAATAGAAAATATTTTTTGATGATAAATCGCTCAGAAAAAGTTGAAGACTCAGCTAAACGTTAATGGAAATGAAAGTTGACTCCTCTATAGTTGATTAATTTGTCACACCCGATTAGACAAACCTTCAAATGTTCAAATGCTAACATATGTGTATGATGCGAAGGGGCAGGTATACTTAGATGTATTGTTTATGAAATAATTCTGAGATAATGAATTACATTGTACTTCCATTTAACAGTGAAGGAACTGAAGACGGAAATTAAGGTGTTAATGTATGTTTTGAAAACTGATATATTGACGATGAAAATAACATTCATGGTTTCACTTTCACTTCATACATTTCTCCATTGTCTTACTTTTGAAATTATCCGGTTTAATGCATTTAATTTTCAAGTGGTTGCCATTACTTCATATCAAACTTTCATATACCGGCATAACGCTATTAAATTTCGATATCCTGTGACATTCATCAGTCACACGAAGTCATCTAATTATCATAATAAAACACTACCAAGACTTCTATTGTGAGCTGTTCGAATATTTCCTTTTTCATTGTGTGGAAACAGCTCTCTGAAATAATTACACTCTAATTGACTCGTATTCAATGCTAGATACATACTCATATATTTCTGATAGTTACATGAACGATTAAAAAAGTTGATTAAACGTAATTTCATGATATCCTGGGCTCGTTTGTTTTCTGTTAAGTATTGATATTATCAATGAAGTATTATTGTGCTTGGTTTTCATTTCATTGAATTTCTAGAAAACCGGCAAAAAGGTACTAGAATACTTCCGAAAATATCCGGAAAAAACTAAAAATCGAGATATTATTTTATTCTAGCGTTATTTGACAATATAGCTCAAAACCAAAAATACATTTTTATTGATACTTTTTTCAGCTGCACGTTTTCAAGTTCAGATTTACAATCCGACGTTTCGTCTTCTGGCAATCATCATCAATTTTTTTATCTATTATGGGCACCATATTGGTTTTTTTTTACAGAAAAAAGTGCTTATCATTCTGATTTCATTGAGGTATGATTTGTTATGATTTGCTATTATGAAACCAAAGGTATTAAAAAAAAACTTCATCTGATGATGGTGATGACATCGAAAAATTTTGTTCAATGAACACTAGTTGTTAGAACTCATCAAACGTCATAAGTTTCCACAGATACTTCAGTCGAAATGTCCTCATTCTCAAATGAAGAAAAACAAGATAAGTTGAAACTTTATTATAAATTTGATAGGAATAGTTCGAAAACAGCACAAACTTATTTTGAATTATATCCGGAATTTTGTCCGACTCCGAAGTATACATTTTTGACATATTTACACTCTCGTTTTTGTCACGAAGTTTCACAAACTTCTCAAAAGTGGTTAAACAAGATAATAAAGGAGACATTCAAGTTATGCTAGCTTATATTTTATAGTATTATGTCTGTACTATGATGTCTGTTTAGAAAATATGATGACTCTAAATGGTTTTCTAAATTTAATTATAATTTCATAAAATTACCATTTTGTACAAGAAACCATATACATATATTTTATAATGAGTAAAAATTGTGTAGAAAATTATATTTGACTTTGAATTTGACAAAAGTCACGTTGAACACCTGTTTGGTTGAATGTTCTAAGAACAAACACACTGATTACAACCGCTACCTCAAGATCGATTCTTACAATTAACCACCGATGGTTCTCCCTCGAATACCTTTTCCTTTTGTATATACATCAAAATGTATTGGAAAATACCAGAAATTCAGTATATTGTTTTGCTGACGACAGCACACTTGCAAATCCTATGAGTACTAGATTCTATTCAGACAAAGCCATCCACCTGATTGGATACCCATATAAGTATAAGGAGCAAGCAACTTTGAGTATAGTTGGAAGGTTTCGAAGTAAGGTTGGATTGTTCTACTGGCTTAGGCCACTTGACTTCACCGATAGTAGTATATGCTAGAAGTATGCATTAAACTATAGCTACTTATCGCTTCGAAGTTCAACTGAATACTCGCTAACTATAATACCTTTTTCATCTGGAGTAAGGCGTCCATGTGAAATGAACATTTTCCAAATGTGGACTGTGAATTCATATTATAGAATATTATATTATGCACTTTACTGCGACATTTTCACTAAACAGTTATACAAAAACTTTACAGTAAAGACACGCCGGAAGAAGCCATTGTACGACGTAACACGTGTTGCGTCTTTGTAAAACTGTTTAGTGAAAATCTCATAATAAAATGTTTTTTGAATACGTAATATCAAAGTCCAGGACTGTTTCCCTGTTAATAAAGTTACAGTCGACTAAATTTTCTAGTGTTTAATCAAAAAGAACAACTATAGTCAAAAGTACAATTATTTTTTCAAAATATGTTCTGATCTCTCAATAGTAGATAGGTAGTATCAAATCATAATTTTTTTCAGTTTTGAAATTTTAAACAAAAAATGTACTTTTTTTGTGGAAATCAACCGTTTGTCAACTTGATATCTCCATCATAACGAACAGATACGAACACTGTAATATCTCGGAATTTTACCTTTTACCTTTATTTTTAATCATGAAATGTTCTACAAGAACTTCCACAGCACAGGGACTTCTTTAGAAACAATTTATTATATCAGACAACATTTTTCCACTGCACCCTCTTATATTCCGGCAGCGCAAGGGAGTCGTGTTCCAGTGACACCATTTCCAATAGTGATGCCTCTTGTCGAGACAAGACAAGAAAATGATTTCTCTCGTCTTGTCTTGACTAAGTCGAGAGAAAATGGTCTCTCGTCTTGACAAGAGAC
>WOGO01007839.1:0-10931 GCA_015342085.1 Leptinotarsa defecta
TTATATTATATCTTTAGGGGACTACTTTGGAGGGGATTTGGGATTTATTTTCCGTGAGAAACAGATCTTTATTGTACAATTGCATATTACTTTGAACCAATTTTTCCATTCACATGAGCTATACTTGACTGTCATGCCATGTTGCTATCTATGCAGGTACCAAAAAACTGAATATTAGTTCCTACCCTTACCACAAGTGCGCTTATTTTTTCAGTTGTTCTGTGGTGAAATTGCATCAGCGCTGTTTCACTTCAATTTACTGCTGATGAATTTTTCCTGCATAAGTTTGTAAATTCAAACGACAATACGTTTAGCTTTTCTTAAGTTCCTTGGGGTTACCAGCATCAATTGCGAAAGTTGTGTCACCCGCATATAAGACAATACAATTTGTACTAATATAATATGAAGTAATAATATAAATTAAAAAAATAGAGCCCCAAAATAGAACCTTGATGAACTCCTTGGTTTTTTTTAATCAAGTAAGACCTGAGTCACACTGGAAAGATACCTCTGAAACCCATTGGGTATATTTTACTGCAAACAATATCAGGGTCAATAATGTAAAAAGCTGTCAAAGGGTCAAAGAAACGTAAATTTGGATCGATATGAATCGAAGATCATAACCCAAATGAGAAATAGCAAATAAATAACAATCATGCTATGTATAATACAACTTTATTTAACTCAATACAATTCAAAATAAATCAGTCATGCGGACACGAACATGCGACACCAACATACCTATACTCGGTATTGCAAGTAGGAGCGGCCATCGCCAACGCCTTGTATCTAGCCTGCTTATCCGTCGGCAGAACGATATCTACGGACCTAGACCGCAGCGCTACATTGGGCCCAACAGGTACCTCCAGGCTCACTCCGGAATGCTGCAACTCCTCCGTTTTGACATTCGAAACCTTAGAGAAGCACGAATCTACCGAAGCAGCACGACCCCTGTTCAAATCGGGAACCTGCAGGTAGATGTCCTGGACCACTAGACCCGGAATGGTAGTTTTAGGCGGAGTTTTCTCTGACACAGCGCCATCAGAGGTACCATCGGAATTTGCCTCGGACGGATCGTCTGTGAGGATGCTTTCCAGTGAGTCACCAGAGGGCTCTCCGAAAAAGGCCTCCTGTCGATGGATTGACTTCCTTCTGGACTGCGTAGGAGTCATCGGAACAGGTGGAGGAGATTGTATGGGTTCAGGCGGTATTTCCGGAGACAGAGTAACTCTGATGCCACAGTTGGAGAGTATTTCTTCCTCACACTCGCTCGAAGATTCGCTCATGCTGAAGCTTGCCGCAGGTTCTTTCTCCGGAACGTCTGTTGAAGTGTCACTGCTGGAGTTGGCCTTGTTGTACTCCTCGAGGCAAGCGCAATGTACGCATACGGGGCTCTTGCTGCCCGATGATCTTCTCCGATGGAACTTCCTCGAGGGTACCTCCAGATAATTTCCGGACTCTTCGCTCCCCCCAGAGTCGACGCTCCTGGAGCGCTGGCCCGGAAATTGGGGGATTCGTAGGAGAGCATTGGACTCTGATCCGGAGGCTTGCAGTCTTTTGGCTTCGAGTTGAATTTCATCGAAAGAGGCGGATCTCACTTGTTTGGGTACTTCGAGGCTACTTTGAGTTTTCATTTCGTAAGCAGTTGGTGTCCGGGACCGCTTGAAAGTGGTCCTCAGACGTTGCATGGTTTAACGGGGCAACAGACAACCCCGGTCAGATGGTAGAGTCATTCTGAAACAAACAGAATAATTAGTCAGTTGTAGAATATTTCTAACTAGTGGTGGAATATATGAACGTTGATCGTATAGGAAATGAAAGAAGAATCTGAACTGTGGATGTGTTTCGGGTATCCTGAGAGAAAAAAGAGTGTTTCTCACCAAATTTTATCAATTCGATGGAACAAACGCGGAATGGAAGATTTTGGACAACCATCACTAACATACTTACTCATAGATGTCAGTTTTTTTTCTGATTGATTCGGCCGTTACTAGATGAAGTTCCTGGAGATCAAATCGTGAGGTGTAATTTATGAAACGATTTCTACAGTGTCGTGCAAAAAAATCAGCCGTTGCTGGTCTTACTATTGTTTTTATGTATAGTTGTGACATTTCTGTCAAGTTTAGTCACTTTGCAAATCTGGTATTGGTTTGAAACCTTTCAAACTGTAATGAAATTCTCCAAATTATATTTGCCGTTTCTTTTGGGAAGACATGTAATCCATTAGGAACGTTTGATAATTGGATTTTTCGATCTGATGACAGCCTGTGATTGATGTTACGGAATTGTTCTTGCGAAAAACAGCCGTAATAATTCGGCATTCATCTCATGTTATGTATTATATAGAATCCATGATGGAGCACCTTGTTTGGATTGGATAAATTTTGGATGAACGACGAGATTTTGATCAATTGGAAGATGAGTTTTATTCATTCAATCAACCCTCTCCGATTCTTCATTTTCAGACGGTTGCATTGAGGTACGTTATATCTCTGAAACTGTTTAAAATCTGTTTCTCCGTTAACCAGCTGTCGCACCTCTACGAACGACAACCCTCAGAAGTCGAAACTTGTGCGAGCTGAAGACTAACGAGGTCTTACCTTCCAACGTGTGATTCCTAACACGGGTTAGACGATAATGAGTGAAAATCGACCGTTCAGCCTGGGGCTTGAACCACCGACCAACACGTCGGGCGAATTGAGAGAGTGAACAAAGCACCCACGTCGAACAGACCGACTACCGATATAGTTCTCTACTTCCAATAACTTCATATATTGCAAAACACATATTTCTAAATGAATAGGTACCAGCTTTTAAGAATTTTTTATTTACGATTCCTTTCACACTTTCAATTTCAATGAAAACTGTCTTTTTAAAAGTGACAAAGAAATGAATGAATGAAAAGAGTCGTTCTATGACTGAATGTTGAAATAATACTAAATGTTACACATTATTTTGTATATGAACGCTTGAATGAAATGATAAAATAGACTCTCAGGGCCGGAGTCTTGATTGAAGAGAAAATTCGGGCTGAAAGGTTATGGTCGAATAAAACATGAAAATTCCTGGGCCTAAGGAAGTTATCGTGTTTTCTTTGTTCAAAATTGGCACAATTCAATGAGGTAATCTCCATCAAGAGCCACACAATCATACCAGCACCGCTTTAACATATCAATAACACTTTTGTAGAACGATTTATCTTTTACCTCAAAATAGACCTCAGTTTCAGCAATAACAACTTTCATATTCCACAACGGTCACTAACTATAAGAATAAATTGAAATTTACGTGCCCACAAAGCTTTTTCAACTGCATCTGAATGTTGAAAACAACAACTCAAACTATCAAAGGAAGCCGACTTGTGAATTTGTTAATGGACTACAGTATGGATGAACTACGATGTCTAACAGGCTTTCTTACAGATCACTCGACCAAATGAACCCAGCTTCTTAACGAAGCCGATTACTTCGTATGTTGAGTATTCTTTCAGGTCAGATGAAAGAGTACGGCTCTGCCGAACTCTAAAAACCTGATTCGGTACCAAGCGGGGCAGACACAAAGTATGTGCTATGGTGTTTCATCATTTTCCAAACAAAGGCGAACACACTGTCTTCCGACAGTCCAAGTTTCTGCATATGATGATTCAAATTACAGTGACCTGTAAGAAGGCCTGTTAGACATCGTACTTCATCCCTGCTGTAGTCCAACAACTGTTTGGTTTCAAGCTTCGAAGGGTGAATAAACGCTTTGGAGTGAGCCAATTCTGGGAAAAATCTGCCAGAAGCCCATTGAACTTCTTGCCATCCAGGTGTTCAATGTTTATTTGGCAAAACCTAAAGCGATACCAATGACAGGTTCTGGTCCGATAAAGCTGCTTACAGCACCGTCCTTTGCGAGGAAGCGAGCAGCCTCATTGCTTTCCAGGGCAATATGGCCAGGAGTCCAGACTAGTGACAATCCTGAGTATGGGTAGTTTCAACGAAAAGAATCAATTTGTCTCCTAGAAAGGGAAACTATCACCTTCACATAATTTTTTCAAATATACTGCCAGAAAAAATATCCTGATATTTTTTCTATAATCACAATAACATTTTCAAGTGGAGTTTAGAAATTTTCGCCCTTTCCATGTCAAGCATAAAACGCACAGTGCACAAACAACAAAAATACCTCTTTTTTGTTACCAGGTAGGTAATCAATTTTCCTTTTTTTTTAATCATGCAGTCATGAACATAAACCAGTCCGATGTTGTTTCAAAAACAAACACGAAAATTGAATGTTCCAAAGTGTCCATCCAGGCGTCAAACAGAATCGATATGGTATTATTTCACGCTGCCCTTTGCCGGTGACGTATAACAGCTGTAATGAAATTTCTGGCGTCGGAGTATTCGGAAATTCACTCTGCGGAGTTTGTTTGCACTTTTTCGGAAGTCTGCCTCATACAGCGATTTTTCAACTTGATTGGCGCCCTTGGACATCCCTAAGCAATTTTACGGAAGCGTTTAAGGAATGTGGGTATAAATAATGTGACGCAGCAACAATAAGTTGAGAAATTACCGTTAACAGACAATTTACCATTAATATTTTTTATTATTTTTCTAGCTTCAACAAAAGACGCAACTTGTGACGTTGATCGTAGGCATTAATGAGTATTTGAGATGATGAGTATTATAAAGACGAATGAGATGAAAGAAAAGAAGGATTAGAAAAGATGGAGAGGCTTTGCAATGAAAACTGTAATAGACTTCAAGATAACAGACCTACTTTAGGAAGCTATCATATCTACATCACAAGAATCTTGAAAATATAAAAAATTATGCAATTGAAAATGATTATGCCTCAAAGTTAATTAGTGAATTGTTTCATAACAAGAAGATAGAAGATTTGAGAGAAACTAATGAAAACATTTCGAGTTCTGATTCTCACCTCATAAACAAATTGGGGGTCAAATGAAAGCCGTATCTTACAGTTTATGGATTCCTATATTGATACTCCGATTTTATTCACATCAAAAAAAATTGTTCGTCTTTTTTTCACGTTTTTATCTTCTTTTTTAGAAGAAGGCACACGAAGGAAGCAATTTCCAGTTCACCTCAAATCGTAGCCTATACGAACAGATTACTAGAAATACACATACATAATACAAAAATACATGTGTTAAAGCCAAATGGAATAAATTCCTTATTTCGGTTACTGTACACATTGAAAAAATCCTGAAACATGTCAAATGTAAATTACAATTTGACATTCTTCAACGTAAAAATGCCACCCCTACCTGCAACCACCCTTCTAATGACAGGTGAAACCCCCAATGTTTAAAATGGGAAGTATAGGTTTGTGATATATCGTTTGAAAGGTGTCTCCATTCTCTATTCAAAAATGTTATCGATTTCAAATGTATTGCAACAATTAAGATAAAATGAACTAAATTCATGTGGGTACCGAAATTCGATTGAATACATTCAAAAACTAAAATATAATGCAAAACGTAGAATACGTAGAATACGAAAAAAAAATTAAAGATCAGGTGATCGCGCTGGTCATTCAATCAATTCTCGCCTCCCTATCTAACGATTGGGGAATGTTGTATCGAGGTATTGACGGACATTAACTCGTTAATGTGATGCTGCTCCATCCTGCTGAAACCATTTCTTATTCACTGTAGCTTGAGGGTTTCCTAGATCAAGATATAAATTTGCCCGACTTGATATCAATGATATCATTTTGAAGTAGTGCCAAATGATTGTCGCCATTCAAGTTGCCTACAATGAAAAAGGAATCAATGATATGGTTTCCTACAATCCCTGCCTAAACATAACATTTTGGGGGTATTGCGTGCGTCTTCCATGAGCTCCTGAGTAGTTAGAATTTCATCGGGATGCATTTCATTTTCTTTTAATATATTTACTATCGATGTATGGCTAACAATGAATGTAGTAGATGCCTGTCTACTCCATGTACGTAGGTTTTCCTCAAACGTAAGCATCACATCTAACTTGAGTTCATTACTCATTGCATTGGCAGCTGATTTTTTATCTGCCCCACATGACCAAGCTCGTGAAACTGCTTTTCTATTTTGCTTATTGTTCTTTGAGATATGGGCGGTAAATTAGAACATTTCTCATAAAATAGGCGAGCTACTTCCTGTTGTATTCGGGTTTTATCATTTGTAGAACTGTTATTTTATGTATTTTCGTGAATCTAACTAACCATTTGTCAGACTTGAAGTTAACGAACTTTGAACTTCAATTAAAATACCGACAACTAATGTTGTAACATACAAAACAAGTTGACAATGCATTTGAAACTAACGTTGCCACGGAAATCACTTACAGATTTTCAAAGGATACATCTGAAAAGAACATTGCTATGGTTTTGCTTACTCCATACCTCAACATAAAATAAGTTTTGAGTATATTGCAATAAGTGTTTATTTTATCGAATTTCGGTAACCACATCATTTAAATTTGATTTATCTTGATTGTTGCAACGAACTAGAAAGCGACACTATTTTTGAATAGACAATGAAGAGACCTTCCAAAAGAACTATCACAAGACTATACTTCCCATTGAAAAAATTGGGGATTGTACCTGTCATTCGACGGGGGATGAAGGTAGGGGTATCATTTTTCCGTTGAAGTATGTCAAATTATAATTTGAATTAGAAGTGTTTCGGGATTTTGTTAAAGTATGTACCGTGACCACAGGCATAGGGACTTGTAGGTGAGAGAAGTACACTAATTCCATTTATGCTTTTTCAGAATCGGTTCTGGGTTGAACTGGTACGTTTTCCTCACAATCCATCTTTTTATGGATTATTATTATCCATCTGAAGCTTTCGTTTGGTAATTTATGGAAGAATTGGTTCATATAATGTAAATAATTCTTCAACCGCTTTCTAACCATATTGTGATTCGGTTTGAATTTTTCGAATACCTTTCGGCAAATAGTATGCATGTCCGGCCAATAATTCGATTACATTCACCATTGATCATAATCAAATTTATATAATCTGCGTAAGTATAACCTAAACGGGACATTTTGCTCACGGATTCATGTATTACACTTATACAAATGACAACATCAATGAATCAATAACTACCTTCATTTGTTTCCATAGCATTCTATTCAATAAATCACTAACTACCTTAATTTGTTTCCATAGCATTTCTATTGTATTGAACGATAATGTACTCATAGCCGATAAATAGAAAATTTCATTCATTAGCTTGGATGCCGATGAAATTAGTAGTGCTGTGAATGAAAATTTGTATTTATATTTTGAATACAAAGCAATTTTTTTAATTTTCGCTTTTTTATGAAACATTTGGAATAATTTTTTATAATTTATTATTTATTGAGCTGAAGTCTTGTTCATGATGGCAAATTATTAGCTCTGTAACTGTTCCAAATGAAGTCCGTAGTTTTATGGTCAGTAGAAAAAGTGAAATATTTCGTGAACGTTTGATATCTGATATAGGAAATCATTCACAGAAATAAGTCGACAATCATTTTAGAATTAGAAAACTATCCTGAAATACAGGGTGTTATTTGAAAAAACTAAGTTTTGGTAAATTTTTATATCTTCAGAATTAGTCATCGATTACCACTACAAGAGAAACAATGAATCAATAAGAGCTTCCTTATGTATTCTATCAAGCTTCTGAATCAATGAGAAAATAACTCGAGAGCCGAATACCTACGTTTTTTGAGTAAACAAGTAAATATTTCGAGAACGGATTATTCTGGGTATGGGGTACACCCCATACAACAACTCACATTAGATTTATGTTGGGTTTAAAAAAATGCGAGAATATATAGGGTGTTATATTTGAATTAACGAAGTTGGTAACAACTTCTGGTATTTTCGAGTGTAATGCTCATGATCTATTGTTGAAACAAAATATTTAAGAAATAAGGCCATTGTCATCATATAAATTATCAATGGATTACATGTAATCTTTGTTTCCTATTATTTTTATGAATTACTCCTGAATAACTTCCACTTTTGCATGTGGTTGACAATGTTTCTTGGCGGAACCAAACCTCTAGATTGGGACTTCCATTGTATAAGAAAGTGTTTACATATTTGAAATATATGAAAATTTCTAATACACCAAAATTATCGAAACATGCGGATTATGTTCATCTATGAGGTTTGGATATTGCTCTTGATATCTGGTCCACAGATTTGGTAAAAAATAATTGAGAAAACCTTCGTTTTTCAATTGAAGGTTATTCTGCTTGACATAACTTGAACACAGCCGGATGAAAGAGTTCTTGAACAGTGATATTCGAGGTGTACTGAGTTGAACCTCAAAACGATGAGCAGCCACAGTCCATCGCGTATTTCTGGTGGAATTAAATGTGCCAAGTCACTTGAATACTTCCAGTGGAACATTCTTCGATGTTCCAGGCTATCAAGGTTGCACGTAGGTTGCTGGATGGGATCCAGCAATTTCAGGGTATGTTTGGGGGCAGAGCTGCATACATGAGAACAATACTCCAAAGAAAGTCTGCTCTGAGCTTTATAAAGCATCAAAAGTTGCAGAGGTGTGTATAGTTTCCTGGTATGGAACAGTGTACCAAGCTTTTGAGAAGCAGCCTTTGCAATTCCAGCAACATGATTGTGCTAAGACATATTGGTGTCCATTTTAACCCCCAACAAACTTAGCGAAGCAGAAAGCGGAATTGTCTTACCTGACATTATTATATCTGGTTCGGAGACATTTATCTTCTTGGAGAAAACCGATGCCTGGGGTTTTGTGACATTGAATTGAACCTGGTTACTTTCGAAATCACTTCTAAATCCTCATTGAGATATACAATTTCCTGCTGCCGGTGGAGATGTGCCTCCATTGATGATGTCCTGGAATCTAATTAGAATAACGACACAAGTGTGCTCTCGTCAGCAAATCAATATATTGGATTCTTGGTCGTTGATATACAATAATGAAAGGGTTGGAGACAATATAGATCTCTGGGAAACATCAGCGTTGATGGTGAACGTATTCGAGAGATATCCATCGACGGCCACTAGCAGGCAACGTTCTTTCAAGAAGCTGGAGAGCCATACACAGAAATGATCCGACAAGCCATAGCATCGAAGATTGACCAGTAAACCCTCATGCCACAGACGGTCAATGGCCTTAGGAATATCAAGCGCAACAGCTCTTGATTCTCCATGTTTCTAGATTGCGTTATTCCGAATATGGGTGACATACGATAGACGGTCGCCTGTTGATCTTTATTTCCGAGAGCCAAATTGATGATCGCTCAAGATGTTGAAGCCTTCCAAATATTTGAGGATATGGTGGTTTACGACTTTCTCCATGATTTTTGATATCACTGATAGCAAAGCGACTGGTCTATAGTTATTTGAAATATTTTTCTTGCCCCTTTTGGGAATAGACTTAATGCGAGCAATCTTCCAACAAGAAGGAAAACCCCTTTCTTTTAAGACAGGTTGAGAAGTCTGCAAAATACTGGTGCGAGTTCATTTGCGTACTTTTCAAGTACGATGACGGGCACTTGATATTGAGCTGTTTCAAAATTCATTTGACAAGACGCTCTCGAAAAGTAATTTCAGACATTGTGGGAATAGTGGGTGGTGCCTTTCCCCGAAAATCGACTGTGGAGTGGGAAGCGAATTGTTCTGCTAGTAGATTTATTTTTTCTATGTCTGTTGTTGCAATTGAACCATCCGCTTGTGTCAGTGGTGGAATTGTGGATTTTGTAAAGTTCTGATTAACAGCTTTAGCTACCGACCCGTTGGGATTGGCAAGCAGTTTATCCCCAATTCTCTGATTGTGAAGTTCTTTGCTTTCATTCTTCCTAAGTTTGCAATTGTTGCGAGCATCAACAAACCTAGTTCGGTTGTCGGCACTGGGATTTTTGTGCCACTGCCGGTAGGCGAGATTTTTGGAGGCGACAACTTGCTCACAACTTTTGTTGAACCAAGGTTTGCCATTAGAGAGTCGTTTCATTGAAAAAGGAATATATGCATCCATGGATGATAAAATAACTTCCGTAACTTCAGAAGCACAAGTTGATGGATCTTCAGAGCCAGGGGAAATTTCGGAAATGGTTCTGAAAATCCTCTCATTCAGCTGATCTGTAATGCCAAACTTTGCGCGGCTTAGATGGTTCCCCAACATTTATCGGTAATTCACTCAACACTGAATAGAGTTTGTGGTCAGAAGATCCCAATGGAGACCTTACGGTGACTGCGTAAATTTTTGTATTGGTTGTTAGGTATACATCTAGAAAACTAGCTTATTCTCCATCACGGTCAGGAATCCTGGTTGGTTCATTTATAATCTGAGTAAGTCCGCTGCTTATTACAAAAACCTTAGCTTTGCGAACTTATTCGTTGTTGATATTTGAGCCATTCGATATTGTGGACATTGAAGTCACCGAATATGGAAATTTTGGCACTATGATGATTGATTTGCAGAAAGTCAATGGTGTTTGCAAGTGAAGAGAATAGTGCCCTATATTGAATATCGCTAGGTGGTCGATAAACGCAGCATATGAATTTGGTGATCTGTGATAATATTTTGAACCACATAACATAAAAGTTTCGGGTTCCAGCATTTCCTCTCGTTGACAGGAGACATCGCTTCTGTAAAAAAGAGATATTCCAAAGTTACGTCTGAATCGGGAGTAGAAATCTTAACCGGGATATAGAAAATTGTCGGGGTTTGTTGAAGCACTGACTTTGGTTTTTGTGAGTGCCAGAATATGACGACTATTTGATTGCAGATGTTGGTGCACTGCGTTTATATTTGAGTTGAGTCCTATGATGTTGCAGAAATCGATTTTGAAGTTGCTAGTGGGCCTCTTAGCAATTGCAGTTACCATGCTATTTCTCTGTGGACTGTTAGCAAGACCCTGCTGACTGTCGGAAATAGTGGTTTTCGAATAACTTCTGC
>WOGO01007841.1:0-10929 GCA_015342085.1 Leptinotarsa defecta
AAATTTTATAAAAGAGTGACGCCCTTAAATTCAACTAATAATAGGCTATATATTTGTCAATAAAATTTCATTCGCAGTTAAAATATCAATCTTTGAAGCACAAACAATGCCTTCAACAGTTTAATGAATACAAAAGTTGAATTATTAAAATGGCCTTTACCTTTCTATTTGTTAGTTTTTAGTTGCTGACATACCTATTATATTTTCCTACTGTTCAATACAAAATTACTTCTAGCGCCCTCAAGAAAACATTTTGAATAGGAACTTTTTTATTTTATCGTTTTAGGCTGCATTATATTTTATAACGCTCACTTGGAATAACTAAAAAACTGTTATAGTAACAGCAGAAATGTTTATAAAACTTTTTTGTAGTGTTTGTGAAATGCCTCACAAAATATCAATAAAGACTATAATGTTTTATATAACGATGTCAATTTCCTATTTATAGCTGTTTTATACATTGAAAAATTTCTGGGAGAAATACACTTTTATAATTTGTTTCTTCGAAACGTTTTCACAATCATTATAAAATATAACATTGCTAGTTGGAATTGAATCTTGATCACCATGTATAACTGTTTATGCACCTAGATTACTGTTACACACAATATGGAAAAACATGAAAATCGAGTTGTTATTTGGATAGGTCAAAACTCTTGACTTTCAAATACAATTGAAAATTCAAAAATATAATTCGACCTTTTTCACAATTTCTATCAAAAGCGTAATACTTGAAAAATTTATGAATGTGACTGATTGAACCGCTCATTTCTCAAACTAAAATTCGACAGTCTTTTGTAAGTGGAACTTTTCTTTGAGTAAGCTTTTTCGAATTATCGACTAACTCCCCATTTTTCTTCCTCCAATTCTGAACGGATTTACTGGTAGCGTCTAAACACTTTAGTTTCTTGGGATCTCGGTAATTGTTATCTCATCAGACACCCAACGATTCCTTTCGAGCTCGTTTATTTTAGGGCGATCGGTTTTTTCTATCAGGATAACTAGCAAAATAATCTTTCATCCATAAACTTAACCGAAATGCCGATTCGAAACATTAAATGTATGAGCGTTGTCATTGGAACAGTATAAATGGAATCTTGGTCTTTTCTTTTTGTGAAAGAGATCTTACAAATGAGTAGATAACTGGAACAGTGTTAGAGTCGGCCCATTATCCTTCTGTTCTGGAATGAGATAGCGCACCCAATGAAATTTTGATTACAACGAAAACTGATTCCGTGAATCCCTCGAGTCTATTTTCAGCATTGAACTACATAAAATAATAGATTTTCCGGCGTTACCATTACAACTACCCCTTTGAATTCTCTAGAGAACGCTGATTATAACTTCTCTGAGGGATTCACAAAACGTATTTGTATACAAATGCATAGAGTCATTGATAATTTGCTTGTACTAGATAAACTCCTTGAAGAAATTTGGACTCGTAGAATTATCTTTGATGTTGAACAAGCTCGAACATTTCTTATATTCATTCTGTAATATTTTGAAAGGAATAAATGTCAGGTCATCTTTATGAACTGAGAGTTTCTTAAGAGCTCATGAATAGTGTTCTGAAAATTCTCGCTCTGAAATATGAATTGAGTGAATTTTGGCATAAAAGTTAGCTATGAATGTTAGTTTACACATATCAAAAGCTGAAAATGTAAAACATCGACTAATAATATTGATTTTCGTCTCACAAACGAAAAAATCATCAAGCATAATAAACCTTTATCAGTCTTCCTTGTCTTAGAGCAAAACAAAGGATATATCGAGAAGTGGCCCAATTATAGCTGGCCACACATGCAAAGATTTATCATTAGGTGATTAATTTCAACGGGAGCGTCATCATTTTTTTTATTATATAGTTGTCATTTGGATTTTCACAGGAACGGATGATTTTTTAAGAATTGCCATATATTTTTTGATGAAATTTTTGATCATAATCCTCACCAGATACAAGTATAACTATACGTTAGTGTCGACCTAGTTTTGAACCGTGGTAGAAAATGCCAGAGAAAATTGCAAACTGGTACAGATATTCATTACGATGGTTTGCTTCGCGATATCACAAACAGGTGTGTGTATGGTCGAATTATTGCGAAAGAAGTAAATCAATAACCTAAGACTTCATAGGGAAAAGCCGGTCATACACGCATCAGTTAAAAAGCCACTAACTACTGACCATTTCGTCTCACTAAGACACTGGTCACACATTACAAATTATGTATCACAAACAAACCTTTCTGTTATTGACAGGAACTCACCAATTCGAATAAACGTTAATAAAAGGACCATTTTCCACTGAAAACTCCTGATTCTTTCCAAAACTGTTCCTTTTCCCTACAGCTTCATGAGTTTTACTGAATATCATGGTATAAACTTGGCTTTTAGCTCTCCACATCAAAACTTTTTTTGTTGAAATTTTCATTATACTTGAATCATTTTAAAAATAATTTTGGTAAATTCTCGATAAAAATGGAAACTTCGATACCAGACACAGGTGAATAAAACTTACGTTGGTGAAAGCGTAGGTTTGAGCTGTGGTATGAACTGTCGGACAGGACTACGCAAAATACTATCTGCGCAGGAATTTTCCGCTTACATAGCTACTATAGTTCAAATGATTTGATATGAAAGTTTCGTATATTCAAACTCCCTAGGAAGAAAAGCTGGCAAATTCAAAATATCTGTCACAGGAATGAAGATAATTGTGTAAGTGAGTTATATTTACTTTCCCAACAAAAATTTTTTCTTTCAGACGAAAAGCAGTTCTTATAATGTAGTTCAAAGATTTGTTCAAATGAAATCCAAAAGTTAATTGAAAGTTACGCAAGTAAGTATCAATATTTTACAACGCATTGGATATACTGAAAAACTCTTGATAGTTTTCCAACACCAAATTGGAGAAATGAATTCACTCTAAATGCCACAATTGTCATCTTTTACTGAAAAAGCTTAGGATTACTCATTTTGAATCTATTTGTGTATCATACTAGTTGAGATTGTTTTATATAGGTACTGATATTATTATTGTCAGTTTTGTTTTTGAAGAAAAAACAAAAAGTCAATTGAATCTAATTTTGCCGAAAATAAGAAGTTTACCCGAACATTTTGGCCCTTCGAGTTTTGTTCAGTACATTTTTGAGTTGAAGCCGTATTCTATGAAGAAATATATTAACCGCCTTCAAATTTGTAAAATCCCAATTGAATGATGTCACGAGAGGAAGATGCTGTTCGAAGAACTAGCAAATCCAGTGCTGGAATCCCGACATCAAAATATATAACAAATGAATCAGTTGAGTCATCAAAATCTACCAAGTCACATAGCTCAACTGCGAGTAAATTGAAAATATTGAAATTGAAGAATTTGCAAGCTGAAAACTACAATTAGAAGATAGGCACCTGAAAGTCGAACAACAAAAATTAAAATTGGAACAACAAATAAAGAATTGGAACATTTAGAACATAAAATTGAAAAAAAACTCCACTTCTGGAGATTCAGCAGCACTGAGCAAAGTGAAAGTGTGGAATACACTCTATTCGATCTATTTACATGTGCCAACCAGCTACTGTGATACAATTATAAACACTATCCACAATTTCAGTTGAAAATTTCATTACAACCAAGGAAACGTGAAGGATGCATTTATTTGCATCTAGTATGTTTTCGAGATCCAGAGTGTGGATTGCGATTTCTCAATAGGTTTTTTTCTCAAACGATAATCGTGCCATCCAGAGTCAAGGATGAATATCCTTCTATTTTGATCTAACTATGTATCTAATAAGAGTGGAGAACTTGTATGAGGATGTTACTTACAGCATCTAGCAAGGCACGATGAGTTGTTAGGTCAGATGATCTAAATATTTTCAATAAATTTCGTCAATGATATTCTCAGATGAAGTTTTACTGGTTATATCCACCTCAATAGCTTGAATCGACTTGGAAATGTAGGATTAGAAATTGATGTCAATGACGAGAAATAATGGCAATCCACTCCCGAAAGCTATTGAAATTGTCACCTTTGTTCGACAGTAAATTATTAGGAGTATTACCATTTATTACTTGGAGGTATGATTGACGGGTAAAACTGAATAATCATTTCTGGTTTTCTCATTTTCAAGTTCATAATCACTTTCTTCATTTCAAATTGAATGAATACAAGTCACTGAAAAGCTGTGGTTCATGAGTCGTGACATATTCTTTTTTAGATTGTGAGGTCCGAGCTTCAAATGCTCAACTGTTATTTCTTGATTTGATAATAATAATCATTGAAAGGGAAGCAATTTATCTGTTTGGTGGATTGGAATAAATTGTTACCTTATAGAAAATCAAGTCTTTAGATAAGGAAAAAGGAATGTTCTGCATCATCACGAGTCGGAGAAAATACAACTGTGGAATGTACGATTCAGATAGCAAATTCCTATTGAGATTCCATATTTTTCGGATCTTCACGTCGAGTTGATACAGCTCCTCCCAAGTCAATTTCAGTACTCCAAAACAGTGGAGTAAAATTGTAATGATGAGAATACTTGTAGCAGCAACTCTTTTCTTCTCCGAGAGTTCCGATGACCAGATCTGTTGGAGTTTGTGCTGATACCTTCCGTGTAAAGAGTTTTTTCACTGTTGTTACCATTTATGAGTGACATTGTTTACCCGACGCAAGCATCCAGGTGGCATCCAGATGGTGCAGAATGCCTTGGTCTACAACACCAATACCATTCGTGTACTCTTCCACCATCCTCAAGGATTGATAGAGATCCTTTCCTCGAGAAACTTGAAGATTATCCATGGAAAACAAATGGATGTCCTTATGCCATGTGGAGGTGCCAGAGTTGTATTTTCGAGTATTTTCAAGCGTAACGGATAATGACAACAGCGGAATGCAAAAAAGGAGGGGACTGAGGGAATCGCCGTCAAATGCACTCCTGAAAGTTTCCGCTCTGTGTGGACTCTAGCCTGACGAGATGTTATGATGCCGCGAGTTCTTTAGGATGGTATCAGCTATTTGAAACTTCTCACCGTTTTGTCAGATACCGCAAGGCATTTGAGCAAATGCAGATTAAGTCCATACGACGTTGCATCGTATGTTTGACGGTATTACTGTATCGAATTAAGTATCGAAGCAAGTTCACCTTCCAGCCAGCGATTCTTCTCTATGACCCTCTCTATTCATATATCCTTCTGAATACTTGGTCAACTGCGGAGAACTCGTGTGTATGAGAAGCTCGTAAACAATAAATTATCATTATAATTTTTAACCAAAGTTTGCTATCTTTTGAAGCTCCGATACATTGAGGATGTTGTGCCAGCATTATCAACCAACGACCACCCTTCACACCATGAGATAAGTGATCATTAGGTCCGATGCTCATGGACTCTGAACAAACGCAGTGATCTATTTCTGCATTTATCTAGCTTAGATTCCTGCCTCAGTGTGGCAAGCCAGCATGCTTTTGAGATTTGAGAGAAGATAGGCCATCATTCCATCATGGACTCCAATAATCAGAAAAACCATCTCAACAGAGTAATCTAGATAGAGTTCGAAGAGAAAATCTCGATACCGTATCTGCTTTAATTCTCTTTTCGGATGATATTCGCCACGCCAGACGCTGAAAACTTCACGACGAAAATCGTCTTGTTCTAGTGGTCGGGAAAAAAACAACAGGCGTATCAACTTGTATCAGTCTGGCTAAGGGGAACGATTTGTTTCAATAAATTTGGCACTTCTTGTTCCCCACAATGGATGCAATATCCCCTGGAGCGTAGGTCGACACAATATTATTATTTTATATTATAGTGATTACTATCATCATTATCATTATTTTTTTACCGTAGTAAGCGGTGTGATTTCAAGATTCGAGAGTGGAGAGGGCATCATTCCACCAAGGACTATATTAATCAGAACAACCATCTTGACAGAGTGATCTGGATAGAGTCTGCGGAGTTCAAAGAGAAAATCTCGATATCTCATCCGTTATTCATCCTCTTTTAGGATGATATTCGTCTCGACAGGGGCTGAAAACTCCACGACAAATATCGTCTTGCTCTGGTGATCGAGAAGGATCACAACATGCTTCTTAGCTTGTATGAGCCTGAGGGTGTGGTACGAATAGTTCCAATAAATTTAGCACTTCTCGTTTTCCACAACGATTTGACATTCCCCGGAGCGTAGGGCAACACTGGTGTCTCGTCAATACCGTAAGACTGCCGTAGATGATAATATAGCACTCTTAGGGCCACGTTATGGCGATGGATATAGGCTGAGACCGCATATGCTGGACATGCTGATAGCAAGTGCATTATGTGTCTGGTGCGTCGCGGCAGGCTCTGAACCTTGTGTCAGGAACCTCTATACCCGTCAAGCGACTGCGGTGGACTAAAGTGTTGAAAACATCATCCTGACAAGCCTTGATGAACCTTTCAGCCTTCAGCCCACTCGAACTGAGGAAAGCGAAAGTCAGGCGCTTTGATAAGCCGAAGTCTCCAATGTTATTGAAAAAGATCCCATGCATTGGCTCATCCATTCGGTACCCCAGAAGTGAGTTGATCTCTGCGGATTTTATATGAGCCTTTTGCTTAACGGGTTCCAATTCGGTGACATAGTTGTGGTCACTTTGTTTAGTGTCGAAAACTGAATTATTATCATTATAATTATTATTCTTCTCATCAGTATTATCATTCCCTCAGGTTGCGCTGATCGGTCCCCGATAGTCAAGAGGGCGCAATAATCAGAACAACTATCCTGAAAAAAGAGTCAATATTCATATAATGTAATTTCAGAAATTTCTAATACCTTCAATTTTGATAAGTTGAGAAAAGGTTTTCGGAAGAACCGCAAACAACAGCTGTGATATGTGAATCATCAAAATTTTCTCCGATATTCATAATAAAAAAAACATGTGTCAACTGATCACAATAACACGTAACCCTCTCCACTCTAGGATGTTTTGTTTGAACTATAGCGACGTTCGTGTCTGTGAACCGATCACCTATGAATACATGATTTCCAGTCCATATATATATATACGGTTTTGTCTTCTACCTCTTATAATACCCATGCACGTATAAATGTATTTTGAGACAACGTGCACATATTCCACTGAATATTTCCTTATTCAGAAAATTTCCATGACTGGGTTTCATTGTAGTTCATGATGTGTCACAAATGGCCCTCATACTTCGGTTCGCCACTTTCCGTGAACTATTTTGACTGTATTCGAACGTTCATGAAAGATATTCACGAGGGTAAAGAATATATACTGTCTTTATGTCGCAGTTCATAAAAGTGGAGTTATCCGGTGTGGATATCAATAGAACCATATCAATTATTTCCTTTTCAAATATTTCGAAATTTCAATCGTTGTATTTCTCTAAATACTCCTGAATAACCCTCTGACGATTGATTCTGTATTATATTTGTCTACCTAACTAATAAGTAAAAAGAAGTATGTATACCCTTCAGAAGCTCATGAGACATTTTTGCAAGATATTTTTCATGATACAGCAAACAAATCACAATTTGGTGTGGAAATTGGTCTGTCATTCAAATTGTTTTCTGCGTTTTTTCCAACTGTGAAACCAGAAATCCAAATTATCTATGGAAAAATTTTCATTACTTTGAGAAACTACACACGTTCTCAGTACAAAAGAATAAAACCAAACATTAGACTCCTTCAACACAGCCTGTGCAAAAGATGTTTCATAGCAAAAAATAATATTTTACCATTGAAATGCCCAGAAAACAACCGCGGTATGACCAAGTATAACCGAGATCTCTTCCCATCAAAAGGAAAACGCAGAGCCATCAATCCAGTCTGTTGTGAAAAAGAGGTCTCAGCATTTTCTCAGAAATTTCATTCTCATTGAGGAATCAGGAAATCAACTGCCTGTGATAAAAAAAAATGTTCCACTGTATATCGAATCTTCAATCGCAAACTGAAAACATTCATTGGTCCATATAAAATCGATATGTTTCAATACCAAAAGGAATTTATTTAGATTATTAGCTTTACATTTTTTGTCGTAGTTGATTTCTCAATGAATAGAAGATTTTCTTTTTCATTATAGAATAGAAATTTATTTATACTGAATAACAAACAGAAGGGTTTTCACGTACATGATGCATGTTTTTTTTTAAAGTTCCTTACACATAATATTCATTGAGTGCAATAATATATAATGCAATTGTTAATAAAATGACCATAAAAAATTCAGACACATTTGAGCATTGAAAGGAGTTGTCCCCCTGTGATACTGAATAAGTATATCCAGTTCACGGTTCCTAACCATTTTGTTAACGATTTCCAGACATTGTTGAAGAGGAGACAAATTGTTCGAGACACCAAATAGATTGTCTTTCCTTCTCAGTCTTATGTCAGGTACAATAAAATCAAAAGAATCTAAGAATGTTGAAAACAAAGATTACTTCCGAGGACTCACGGTGGTCTTACAATGGCTGCATATTAAATTCTTGTAATTGGCTGGAATACGAAATAAATAAAGGCCTTGTGTTTACTGAAGGAGAGTGTTTGCTACGTCCCTGCGGGTATTATTGAATCTGTAAGTGTAGAAGACTCTCCGGCTAACTCAATCTCCACAAAGAACGAACATACCTGTATCGAGATATCATTTCAGCAGACCTTTCTATCCTGTATTCGGTAACTTAGACCAGGACGGAGATGTCAAGTTTATTACCTTCCCGATTAGGGATGATATATGGGGGGAAGAAATAGATATCCCACTAAACCATGGTATCATAACATACTATTTTCTTGATGAAATTGAAATTTTTGAGGCAGTTTCCAACATGAAAAATGTTTTTTTCTGTTTTCTGACATCGTAAATACGAAAATATCACGATGGGTCAAAATATCATTGTAATGTATAAATAACTATCGAAAAACTATTCCTAAATGACATCCTCGTCTCATGCAAGTACTGTCTTAAGAAAAATTGTACTATTTTTAAAAATTGTTATTTTTGGCATATTTTCCTGGTAAATTTTGGATCTAGGGCATTTAACATTTTTCAGAATATATCACAAACACTTTTCTTTGCATACTGTATCAATACAACTTGAAAGTTTATAACCAACTGCTGATCAACTTCAAGGTATATCATCTTTCACCGACTCATCCATGTTTGGACTTGAAAATCACTAGTCTGCATCACTAGTCTTATATCTGTGTATGATATTCTTAGATTATGGCACCTATATCTTCACCACCTGTTTTCTCCAGATCGAGCAATCCTTCCGGATCTCTAAACCTACCCTACCGTCAGTGCCTACCAAAACAACAAGACTAAAAATGAATATATTTACAAATTACGGGAACGTAATCAGCGACAAATCACAAAACCAATTTTCTAAAACAATTGTAAATCATGTCATTCAGTCTATGATTCGATTCCTATTTACAATAAAATGAACAACCTTTTCTTACTAACAATTTCCTATCAGAAAACATCCCGTTAAATATGATATTCATCACATGTGAAAAAACAAATCACTCCATGAAGAGTTTTAGTCCGAAACTTATCTATTCTAATATTCTCGACAATCGACTTCGAGACTACAGCGCAGTTCTGCCAACTGATAACACTACAGTTACGGTACGTTCTACAAACAACACCTCTAGATAGTATCGCTTCGCGAATACCGTTCAACCGATGACTTCATTTATTTGGTTGGAATCACATATTACCAACTACGCCAATACAAAAAATTTGTGTATCCTGTTAAACACTAGTCATGCTAAAGACAATAAATAACATTTCGAGATTTTAACCAGAAATATTTGGAGTTACGAATTTTACAACCGTAACATGTTCTTGGATTGATTCCAAAATTGTATTATTCCAATTTCGAATCTCCAATAGTGCAAGTAGAGACTTATCAATTCCCAGTTAATGAGAGAGCTTCTCACAAAATAATCAACCTTGAGGTTGTCTGGCGTCAAAACTTGTTAAACGGTAAAGTTATTTCAATAGAAACCTAAACTCGGAATAACTTCAACCACATCAAAGTGAGTATTGGAGAAGTTTGACCACGTACAAGATTTCTGCAAGAAGTTCGCTGGATCATTTCAAAACATATGGTATACCTAATATGCTTTGAATAACAGAATGTTGCCGCAAAATCGAGCCGGTGAACTAATTTACAAATTTATATTCCAAATTTTCACATCATTTTCCCAAAATCTAAGAATATCATACACAGATATAAGACTAGTGATGCAATCTAGTGATCTATAAGTCCAAACATGGATGAGTCGATGAATGATGGTATACCTTCAAGTTGATCAGCAGTTGGTTATAAACTTTTAACTTGTATTGATACAGTTTGCGAAAAAAGTGTTTGTGATATATTCTAGATCCAAAATTTACCAAGAATATATGCCAAGAATAACAATTTTTGGAAATAGTATTAGTTTTCTTGAAAAAGTACTTACATGAGACGAGGATGTCATTTAGAAATAGTTTTTCTATAGAGTCATATACATTTCTATGATGAATTGAAGGAGTTATATTTTTAGGAGTGATTAATTTTTGGGAAAAAGACTTTCTACTACTCCATCTCGATACAAAAAAGATGAGGGAATCTTCCAAAAAAAGGAAAGAAGTAATCAACGTGACATTAAAAATCGTAATTCAAGAATGAATTGTGTGAATTTTTTATAATGTTATCCAATTTGGTACTGAAGAGTCTTAGGGCAAGTGTCTTACGGCGAAATATCGATTATACCATTAAGTATGACAGTGTTTCATGTAAGTGCAATTTGTTACAATTCATTAAAAGTAGAACTCATGTGAATGATATCTGATTTTATTTCACAACGAATGTTTGAAATACAAACTGAGTGAAGAAAAGTATCTTCTGTATAATTCAGTGTTCATATAGAAGTATTTGTTTCGAAAGATTTTTTTTT
>WOGO01007842.1:0-10928 GCA_015342085.1 Leptinotarsa defecta
ACCTTGTAGAATTCTCTGGAATTCTGAACAAACTTGTATTTTCCCTAGTTTTTGTAAAACAACTATGAACAACACAAACTGTTCCTCCTTTGCGAAATATTCTCCTGTGTAAAATATATTTCACCTATTCACAAATTTTATTATATTCCAATAGTTACTGAAATAAAAGTTGAGTGAAAAGTTAGGTTGAAGTTAAAACCACCTGAAACCGCACATGCGTATAAATACCAGGTTCTGGCGAGAAAACGTCCGGTGTTGTGAAAAAACTGTTCATGGATTTTGCATCATAAAAATGCACCAGATTTGGCCTCCTGTGAGTTTTTCATGTTCTCAGGAATGAAGAGATCCATGAAAGGCTGGCGTTTTGCGAGGATTGAGGAGATAAAACCAAATCGCCGAGAAGGATTACTTCGAAGGGTACAAAATAGTTTTTGATAAAATGAAAATTCACCTTATTTTTTTAACAGACAACTAACATGATGATGATGACTTTCCTCCGGCAATGGAAGTATTTTTTTATTCACTTTTACTATAATACATAGTTGCCAATGTGATACAAGTACAGTTACATCAGTGGCGTCCTCATGCGTACATTTGAAAACCAAGATAAATATAGATTTACTTTTATTCAAACAATTTAGAAACACTGTATACATAAAAATATAAGGCTCTGTACGGTAAATTTAAGAACCTCCTTCTCATTTAATGAGGTAACTGAAGTGGAAAGTAAAAATTTTATTCGAACATGCATATTCAATAGACTGAAAAACTTACCAGGATTAACACCTGTGCTATATGACGTCTGGAACGTCAAACCACAATAATTGAAGGTGTAATTTCAATATATCATTGTAAAATGTATGAAGCGGTCGCGCGTGTGGGTGATACGATAAATAATTTAATAGTCACATATTGTTCTATTGTTTTCGACATGCACGAAGTGTGTGTCTTCAAATTGACATATCATTAGTCTAAGACATTCCACTCACCGTATGAATGTTCCACGATATTCTTACCATCATACTCACACTTAATGCCAAAGTCGTGTATATCAAGATTAATGAAAGGGATTCCTTATTACTGAAGAATTAATTCGTGGAAGATGATGGTCAGTCTGTTGCATGTTATAACTATATCTACGACAAAGCCGAGGCAAACGTCTAACGAACCGTGACATCGAAGTAGACTTTCAATGTGACTTTGACATTTATTGTCCGAACCAAGTAACGAGAATCCTTCTCCCGCATTTGTGATCGTGTAATATTGTGATATTGGCGACAACCAGACGGATGAAAGAAAAATGAAAAATTCCAATCCAATGGTAAATGGTTTGTTCTACTGGTTTCGATTTTCGAACTTTTTTTATGAGTATGGTAAAACATGTCATGCACCGATCTTAACAGTTTCAAGCATTCCCCGTTTATTCTGTAGTTGTTCTCTCAAGAATTTTGAGCAACACCAGTCTCCTTTGGTCTTGTCTTCAGAGAACATGCGTCACATACACGATTTCGTATACCGAGTCACGGATGGAGAATTGATTACATCTCATGTTGTTTCAAAAAATGTGTATTTTTATGAGTATACTTCAATCCTCATTCAATTCAATCGAAATCAGCGACATTCGAATCAGTGTAGTTTCACCAACGTAATTGTTCTGACCCACGATTATTTCATCGTAAGTATGAATGTTTAAAGCACACAAGAATTACAATAACTCTTGTGAAAAGATAGGATAAGAAAAATAACTGGCAAGATGTACTGTAGACAAGACAAAATTTAATTTTAACTGGTTTTAACAAGGTTTGAAACAACGAATTATTTCACAAAATGAAATGTTTCATGTCGGTTATAAGAGAAGGAGTCAGATTCGTCATTGTAGGGATAGACAGAGGTTTGGTAGTTAGAAAAGGTTATAATAGCGGGTAATTCCCAAGATAAGGCATACAAGGAACAAATAAGAAATTGAAAATCTAGCTATTTGTAGCTTACAATATTTACGTGAGATATACTTAAATGTACGGGTTGCTTGAGAAACGATATTCGAAAATGTTGAATTTTATGAGGATAAGTGGATTAGAAAAGACTCGTACATTAGAAAACCAACTGGAAAACCCCGATTAGGAATAATGAAAAATTAAATAACTTAAATGAGAATAGTTAACAATACATAAAATAAAAATAATGCCATAAAAGAATCCTTTTTTTTTTTAATTTTTGAGCTGACAACTCTAGGCTAAATACTAAAAAATTAGGACTCACTTGAAAAACACAATAATTTCGATAGCAATATTTTGAGACCGAACAGTAACACAAGTCCATCAATTCTGTAAGCATGAAAATTTTGTGGTCGGGATTCGATGAAGTTGACGAAGGCCGTTTTTGCCTGGTCATGATTGTGAGGGTTAGAAAGTTATCGAAGTGTTTGAAAAGATGGTAGTCGGTTGGCTGGAGGTCTGGGGAGTATAGTGGATAAGGTGAAATTTCGATGCTGTATTGATTTCAGACGGTGATATATGAAGCGTGTAGACGGACGTTATCGTGGAACAAAATCTAACCTCTTTTGTTGACCAGTGCCGGCTGTTACTGACGCAATCTTCGGTACATTTCGTTGATTTCATCTCAATAGGAATCTGCTGTGATGGTTTGGCCCGGTTGCATGTTATAGTGATTCCCATCAGGCGCTGACCCCTATACAGTAACCATGGTTACTGTTTGGTGAGATCCTGGGTAGCTCATCGGTTTCCAACGACTGTCCTGAACGTCTTCTGTTGTCGTAGAGGATCCACTTTTCATCATTCGTGAGAATTATATCCAAAGAGTTCGTTTTGGTTGCGCTAAAGTACAGAAGAACAGACTTGGAAACATGACAATTTCTATCCATCGTTCAAATCATGCCACTTTTCGAGCTTTTTGGCCTTTCCAATACGTTTCAAACCATCAAAAACCGCATGAGACCTGATGCCCAGTTCATCATTTGTGATGAGCCAGTCTCCACCAGGGTCCTCAAATCATTGTCCTGGATTATTGTAAGTCGACCAGTTCGAGGATCATACTTTATACTTCATTGACAAAGCTTTGTATAATCTAAAACAGCGGTTTCCAAACTATGGGTACGACCCACTGGTGGGTCGCGGGAGCAATTTGGGTGGGTTGCGGAAACATATTAAAAACACGTAATACTCTTGACGGGTTTTTTTTCCATTCTGGATAAAGGCTAAGGAAAAGTATCCAGTTCTGTCGAACATACCCTTGAAAGAGCTGGTGGGGTTTTCAACCCATATTTGTGTGAGAGGGCATTCTCCACTTAGGTATATTCAAAAAATAAATATAGAAATAGGTTTTGTGTGGAAAGTGATATGCGTTTAAATCTTTCAACTTTCAACCCAGATATAGAATATCTTGTAAAGAGTAAGCACCAGCTCCACAAACCACATTAATTACATAATTGTTTAGTTTTAAGGTTCTGAATTGGAAGTCTTTTCTCGTACTGTATTTTATCTTCAATTATAGCATCTTCAGCATTTTTTTAGAGGTGTATTCCTCAGTAGTGAACTTTCACGATGATAATAATGAAAATATCATTAGTGATGATGATTATACAATATGTGGGTGGCGAAAAAAAATCCACAGTGAAAGTGGGTCCACAGGCAATAAAGTTTGGGAAACGCTGATCTGAAGTGAGTACCTACATAATTGAATTCAATTTGACAAATAGTATTCTTCATACCACAGATCGACAAATACAAAAATTTATACAACACAAAAATGAATAGTTATATGTATAATTGAATTTGTAAATAGTAGATAAAGGCAAAAATGTATCACAATACAAGAACATCATCGTGACTCTTCTGTAGGGTATAATAGGATTTGAGCAAAATTTGTTTTGACTTTTTTTAGAAAAATATGGTGTATGGATATTTTTCTCAAACAGGGTGGCAAATTGTTATATATCTTTTTGCTCTCAACATCATTGATTTTTTCATTATTTGTAAGTGGGGGATGAGGAGAGGTGAGTTTTTTCTCGTTATTTGACGAGTATTATGTCTTGTTCCAGAGTGATCAGTATCGGAGACGTTGGACTTGTGCTTATGCTCCAAACATAGAGTTTCAAGTATAAAAATGGAAGTTAGAGTCAAAATTCTGTGATTTATAAATGACGGTTTACAATGGTCTATGGTTGATTTTTTGTGCTGTTTCAAAGGCATTTTGGTTCAATTTGAATTTGCATAGAGAAATTGGCCGAAAATTGATTAACATCATCATAGTAATGAGCTGAAAAGTTGCAAAAAATTGGAATTTTGGAAAAAACTGAACACTATGAATGTATAGAAAACAAAATTCTCTCGAGTGGAGTTGATGGAAAGGAAATATTACTATGTACTCACATCAATATTTCATAATTTCATTTAATCGTTAAAACATTATCAGATTGAAATTGAGAAATTAACCAAATCAGTCTCGAAATAGATTGCGAATACAGCAAAAAATAATTCGAATATTTCTCAAGTTTCTCATACTTATACGTGGACTCATACTTATGCTTGCACTTGTACTTATACGTATATTTATATTTGTACTTATACTCATACTCATACCAGAAAATTATACGAGTATTCTTCAATTTTCTCATACTTATAGCCTGAACTGTTGCTTTTACTTGCACTTGTACTTATACTTATACAGTGTCATTCCCAAAGTATGCACCATATGGGAAACTTATTTATTAAGAGTTTTCGACAAAATGTTATTCTTGATAACAGTTTGTGCATTCCTTAAAACTGAACATGCACCAACAAAATACAGTAAAACATATGTAATATACGAGGAGCCTTCAAATATTTCATTTTGAGACAAGAGTAAAGTACCCTTATTTTGATAAGTTTTGAGAAATGTTATATGAAAAAGTTGTTCAGCATTGAAAAATACATCTAGATTTAAAGTCATGGCCATCTAAGTGAAGTTTTATGTTTTTACCCTTTTTTTAAATGGGCACTACGAAAAACATTTTAGCTAAAACGATAAATAGGTAGCATCCTGTGAAAGACGGTTCATTCTGGAAGCCTGTTATATTATGAATTACACAACTATGGTGTCAAGCACAGACAATTATTTTGAAGAGTAAAACAATTTTCAAAGTTTTTGGTTCAAAGTTAGTTTTATTTTTTGTTAACACCAAAAATTACTCGAAATTATACAATACTGTAACATGAACTTGATATTCAATAATATCAAATAAAATGGGTATTTAGGAACAAACTCGTTGATTTTCTGGAGATTTTCTTGTCCAAAATAATTCTCCAAAATAATCTACGGAAAATCAATGAGTTTGTTCCAAAATACCTATTTTATTTTAATGTTTTGTAATTTGATATTATTGAATATTGAGTTCTTGTTACAATACTGTATAATTTTGAGTATTTACAATACTGTATAATTTTGAGTAGTTTTCGGTGTTGACAAAAAATAAAAATAACTTTGCACCAAAAACTTTGAAAATTATTTTACTTTTCAAAAAAATTGATCTTGGTTAACACCATAGTTGTGTGATTTGTAATATTGCAGGCTTTTAGAATAAAACGTCGTATACAGGATGCTTTCTATTTATCGTTTTAGCAAATATTTTTTTTGTAGTTCATATTTAAAAAAATGGGTAAAAAAATGAAACTTCACTTAAATGGACATGACTTCAAATCGAGATGTATTTTTTAATGCTGAGCAACTTTTCTGAATAATATTTCTCGATATTTTTCAAAATAAGAGTACTTTACTCTTGCCTTAAAATCAAATATCTGAAGGCTCCTCGTATATTACGTGCGTATATTTTGTTGGTGCATGTTTGGTTTTAGGGGATGCACAAACTTTTATCAGAAATAACTTTCTGTCGAAAAACCATTAATAAAGAAGTTTCCGATATGGTGCATACTTTGATGATGACACTGTACTTATAATCTTTCTGATACATATTCTCATACTTATTCCTCCTTCAATGAAAACTCTTAATGAAAATGTCCAAAACATTCACTATCTGTGAGTTTTCCACATTATTGATACCAAATCATGAAATTATTTATTTTTAATCACATATTTTACTAGTCTCAATATATTTTTATTGTATCGGATCTACTTTCATTGAACGGCATGCGAAATTAACCCATGTACAGAGATAAATTTCTCTTGTACTTATCAATTTAAACTTTTGTTGTTATCATATATGTATTTTTGTATCAAATAATTTAATAAGGTATTGTTATTATTCATTATTTTTGACCATATACCTAAGGTATTTTATGTTTTACTACATTTGGGGATACGTTAAAAATAAACCGTTTTTATTAGTCCTTATTCAAGTTCGGTGATACTTCAACTAATAAAAAAATATATTTATTGCCTATAAGTTATTTACTCTAAAAGATTACTAGCTTATTAACCCCAATCAATCGACAAGGAATACTTCTAATTGCGAAAATAAATCGCCCCACATCGTAGATTCAATTGAATATTGATTGCAATCGCCTGTTTGAGAGATATTTCAAAAACTATCGGAATGCCAGCAACAAATTCAAATTTAATTGAACGTCTATGTAACGTATTCTTAATGTACACGATACTTTATAAGTTATGCAGTTCGTTCAAACCAATTACATAAATGCAACTTAAAAGCTACTCGGAACGGATATGCATATATGTAGGCTTGCATTATTCTTTAAAGTCGGTGGTATTTTGTTATACATACCACCTTCTCTCTCCCATATAAATATGATAACTTGAGTACGGATACACTGAATTCCTGAGACTGGTTATAAATCAGATGTATTCGTTATACGTATGCTGAAATATTTATTAATGACCATAGAAAAACATAATATATCGTCCATTATTATGCTGATACAGAATCATCAAGTACTCTGCAGAAACAGATGATGATATGTTGAGGGTTTATAATATCCGTACTACATGGTGAGCTGCAGAAATATTCAGATTCTACTGCTGAAAAAGAATATCTAAACGATCTCTTAAAAACAAGTGGACTATGTAGTGAAGTGGTGAAGAATTCATCTAACTCACACAAATTAACATAGGATAGAATTGCTTCCAGTTTGCTAACTGTTTTTACAAGCAGTATGATGGTAGGGCATAGGGCCACCCCATTCTCCTCTTATCGCTAATCTATTAATAAGCATATTCGAAACGGAAGCAAGAGAAAAGTTGGATTACTTTTCACGGAATTGGAACGACACTTGAATGATGTACTTGCCATTTGAGACACGAATTCTTGGATATTCTAGTTATGTAAAACGCCGACAAGGGTTTGGAGTTTGATGTTTTTATGGAGCCTTCCAACAGGGACTTCTGATCTTTGACAACTGATAATGGCTATCTTGTTGAAGCTGCATGTGTCAAATTAGTTGTTATTTATTCAGTCTGCTTTGTCAAATCCCCATGGATGGATATAGCATTCAACAACTCGTGCAAATAATAAAATTGTTTCACCAAAATGGTTTTTCTGTTCAGGCAACGTACCGCTCGTTTCACCCATTTCACGGTCGCCATAATCGTCCTACCGAGAGGACTATTCGCAATGTGGTGAATAAATTTAGAGTCCACTGGTTTGGTAAACAATTGACCAACATCCATACGTCGACGAAACGCATGACCTGCCAAAAACATAGTTGCTGTCTTCGAGAGTGTGCAGGAGAATCCGAGGCAGTCGATTTCACGTTGCTCACAAGAACAAGGCCTTTCGCAGACCACTGCTTGGCGAATTTCGACTGAGGAACTGAAGGTGAACGACCATAGATAGCGACGTGTGTTCTTGTCTGAGCCTGAAAAACTACCGTCCTTATCTACGTCATATGATTGAAACCAATTAGATAAATTGTTGGGTAAACCTAACTTAGTTAATTCAATAAATTTATTGATGTAGCCGTTACTACATGAAAAATTAAACTTTTTATGTTTTTTACGACGTTTATTTGTAACTATCGTTACTGCAGTTTCATCCTATGGGCATTTTTGAACCAATACAGTAAAACTGAAAATAAATAATAATGTTGGCCTTTATGTAACTGAACACTACTAATAACAGAGGTATTAAACTCAATTGAGTTCCAAGAATCAGTGGGAAATTAAAATATGAAATTGTTATTTATCTTTTGTTTTGAAAATAATCAAAGTAGTGTCACTCTTAACACAAACTCACAAACTTATGGTAGAATATCATGAAATTTCAACGGCTTTCTCTTGAGGTTTAGGTAGGGTCCAAAGTGAGAGGGTCCATTCGACCTTCAACCGCAACCCGCAAGGGTTACACCTATTTACACTCGACCAAATAACCCCAGCTTCTTAACGAAGCCGATTAGTTTGTATGGTGAGTAGTCTTTCAGGTCGGATGGAGAGAGTACGGCTCTGCCGAACTCTAAAAACCTGATTCGGTCCCCAGCGGGGCAGGCACAAAGTATGTGCTCTGCTCTTTCATCGTTAACGAGTTAGTCGGATAGTTAAGGTGCAAGATTCCTTCCTTGATACTCGCGACAACCTTCACATATGAGGGTTTTTGCACGTCAGCTATACCCGACGATGCTTAAGATTCAACCGTGCAGGGCTTTTTTACCTCTGGTTTTGGTGAATCATCACTTGAGGGCAAACGTTTGCTAACCTGCTCATGGGGGGTTTGTTCCTCCACCTGAGACAGATTCTGTGTACGCCGCTCAAGAATTTGGTGCAAGGAGGATTTATAAGGTACCCCGGTCTTGAGGAAACGACTCAGTCGTTTCCTGGCAGCACCACCAAACCGTTTTTTTAGGTTCAGTTATTGGATCAGGAGTTGGGGAGTTGAGAAGCTCTCGCTCATGAACTGAATTCAGAGGGAGGTCAGTTGGAGTCGAAAACTCGAAATCCATATCCTCTGTAGTCTCGCTCCCGATATAAATTCACAGGGATGTCAGTAGGAACCGTAAGCTCGACATCCATCTCCTCTATAGACTCAGCGTCAGATATAATTTTTAAGTTTACTCTATCCTTAAAAGTCCCACGAGTAGCTAGGGAAAGAAGGCCAATCACGGCAGAGCTCCGCATTGCCATGACAAGGCGATGCTACAACGAGAGGGCGCCCGGTATCTCGAAAGTTCTGTAGAGGCAGCTGATAGGATCAATATCATTCATCCTCTTGGCACGGATACACACACCTTAGGATCAAGCCATTGTTGGGATGCCATTCAGTTTGGGAATAACAGAACCGCAAGTGATTCTGTTATTCCCGTATTCCGGTTTCTCAACCCCCCACATCCCAAGCCAAAGGACTCGCCAAAAACAGCATGCACAGTGGGTCAGGCAGTAAAAGATGAACAAGAACAGCCAACCCGCCTTTTTGAAGTTTAGTACTAACTGAAAAAGTGGTGAATGCAATAAGACTATATGTTAGGCCCGTAACTTTTCAGCGCATGTAGTAAGAGCTAGGAGGTAATGATTGAAAGACCAGAAATTAAGAAATAAATCAATACTCTGGTAATTATGATGAATGATAAACTGATGAAGATATGAAAATTTTAATTTTTAGCGGTTTAACGATATTGTTATTATTGAGTTATTACAATTAAAACCTGAAGAGAAAATAAAATGTCTAGGTCGTAAAAAAGGATCATTGCCCGTTGTTTATGGTGTCCTGTTGTCGGTGTACAATGACAAGATGATGACTTGATAACAATGTGGGAAGTGGCGCTCAGACACAACTCAGGATCAGGTAACTGCACTGTAAACAATTTTGTTACATATGATAGTATTTTACTTTACAGTAAACAAGTTCTAAGAACGGCGGATTTCGTTTTCAAGTGGATGTTCGTGTGAATATAATTCAAGAATTAGATTGTAGATACGAAAAACCTTTAACAAAATATTATATTTCTGTGTAGTTAACTCTACAGAGAAATTCAGAGTGACATAAAGGAAAACATTCTCTTGAATGAGAAAATTAATGAGTTCGTTCACTGTACATGTTCATATGCAATTTCAATTCTTGTTATTATTTATTGTGTTCTCTTGTGATTTTTATCGATTACGTATGAACGTATCGCATGTCATATCTTAATCCTACGGACCCAATAGAGTATTATTTGCTCGTGAATTGAAAGAGGTATATTCTTGGGAAAGAATAATTTTTGGGAAAGAAAGGTTTCAGCTTTCTATTTCTCCATTTTCATATAAAAAATGTGGGAATCTTCCAAAGAAAAAAAAACAATCTTTTGGAAAAAATAATCCTATTCAATACTTTCGAAACAACTGCGTTCATATATGAACATTGAATTACACAAAAAAAGTTCATATTAAGTTTGTACTCCAAACAGTCAGTTAAACAGTGAAACAGATATCATTCATAGTAGCAGCAACCTCATTACCTTTCAGGCCAGTACGGCCATGAATCCAGACCAGAGATAATTTGTTGAGCCTTTCATGGAGGAGAGCCTTTTTTTCCAATTTGCTACCAATTTGGACGTTGTCCGGTAGGAGTCAAGAGCTCCCGACGCCGCTTCAATGCCCGAGAATATTTTCATTAACTTGTATATGGGATTGGTTTCTACTAATCTCTCCGCATTTCAGTAGCGTAGATTTCCGCTTGATTCCCTTTCTTGATGCTTATTTACGCTATACAAAGAACCCACCTGCATATTTCAAGATTCTAGGTTCAGTAGCTTCGGCTGTACGTTAATATAAGTGTGCCAGTCATTCAATAGGTACCCAATTACACAATACTAGCTATTCCTCGCTGTTTTACCCGCGTTACCGTGGGGACCTACCCTATGTGTTATTCCAGGTTATGATCAATCTATATACCAACTTACATTTGACGTGAAAAAGACAAAAAACGTAAATACATACATTACATTCATCCATCCTCATAAACTTTACGAATTTATAATATCAGTAGGAGT